>BJFM01002194.1:35718-53313 GCA_016586285.1 Arothron firmamentum | reverse complement strand
TTTTTCCTTCCTTGAGTTGTGGTGGGTACTTCCTTGGCCCTATGTTGTAGGGTTTTGATAACCCCCAACTTGTGTTCCAGGGGGTGGTGTGAGTCAAATAGGAGGTACTGATCTGTGTGTGTAGGTTTTCTGTAGACCTCAATGTTGAGATCTCTGTCCTCCCCGATCTCAACCACACAGTCCAAAAAGGCCAAAAAGCCCCGATGGGAACCTTTTTGCGCTTTACCGATTTATTTGCCCCCTCAATAGTTTATTTAACAGCATTCTCAGCCCTCACATCGCTCATATCGTGGAAAAGCTCTCCTTTCTGAGAAAATTCTTTGTATTATGTGGCGTTTATTTATTATTTTTGTTGCAGACATTTTTAAAAAATATATATATAATATCGATGAGCATGTGTCCGAGGTAGCTGTCAGGCTGTCATAAACGTTACTCCTCTGCACTCAAACGATTTTGAAACCTGTTTGTAGTGTTAAAAAGTCACAGACAGCCCAGACATCTCATGGAAGTGTTCCACAGAATTGCAGGTTTAGGTTTAATCATTAAAGTGATTGATATCTGAAAGCAACAGCAGCCAATTACATAGAACTCTTCCTGGAAAAACCAGTGTCGTTGTGTCTGTGATTAATGGATGGCATTTGGTGAACCAACATTAGGTGGCGCTTGATTATCTCAGCCTTTTTTCTGTTGGCTATAATGGAGATAAAATTTAAACATCTTCAGAAAACACAAGTTTGGAGACATGCATGTATAACAGGCATTTAAGCGTTTGATAGATACTTTATTGATCTGATAGGCTTTCAGATAGTCAATATGAATGGCTAAAGATTTGGCTTTTTCTTTGTTTAGGGGATTCTCTAATTAATTAAATCTAGTTATCTCAGGTTAAATGGAGTGACTGTACGCTGTTTAATGAGGACAGGCTAAACAACACCACAATAGCTTGTATTTAAATTATATCTCACATGTTGGAATTATATTTTTATATTTCATGTTAGTGTTGGCAGGGTTTTTCAGTCTTATCTCGATGGAAGAACTCAAAAGGCTCCTGCCTGCGTGTTCGTGTCAAAAAGTGACGGAGAGTACCAGAGGTTGTCTTTTCTCAAAGATGTCGCCCAGAATTTATTGGGGAAAAATACATCCAAATGGAATCAGAAGAATTAAAAAGTACAATGCAAAACATAGTGGTGAATCAGGATTCAAAAGATTGGTCTTGTAGAGCAGAGTTCCCCGCCGGGCCGCCCTCGGCATCCAGAGGAGCCGCTAAGCGCTCGGCCGAGACAGCGGCTCCTCTCCGAACTTGGGATGGCGCACTCTCCTCCCGCTGGCCGCTGACAGCCTGCTTTTGTACTCCTGAGAGATTCACCGCATCCCAAAGCTTACAGCCAGGTTCGCTCTATCCTGTCCTGAAACAAACAGAGCCTGTTGTCCCATCCCTCAAGGACATGGAGCACGGAGGCTCCAGATAACGTAGGACTCAAGAGGTTAAGCTGACTTGTACAGAGAACAGAGGCCTGACAGATCTGAACACCATGCATTGTTGTTCAAACTTTGTGGGGACCGTCGGCTGTTTCAGGTGATGTTTAACGTACATAATGGACACATTATTGTTGAGATCTCAGCAGAAGTTGTTGCTGCTCATAATAACTCAGCAAGCTGTCAGCTGTTTTCGACAGTGACCTAATATGAAGTTGTTATGCTTAAGCAAAACACACTGGTACATGCTTATGCAGCTATGGAGATTACATTCAGTTACATGAGATAAATGCATGAGGAGTCATGGCTAATCATATGAGGAGACACAAAATAAGTCATAAGAGTTTTGTGAGCAAGCTAAATCATTACACATGGCCTAAATTATTAGTTAATTAACTCATAGGTTTCGACAACTCAGAGTTTCAATGATAGCATCAAAATTTATCTCTACATTAGCTTTCTGCCCAGTCCATTTTGTGCCTGTTGGGTTGCACCTGTGGCTCAAACACACGTATAGAATAGAAATGTTGAATGAGATGAACAACCAAGACCAATCATTTCTTTCTTTTTTCTTTATATACATCTTTCCAATTAATGATCACGCATGGGCTTGGTTAGTAATTTTCAGCCACACGATCTCTCTCTTTTGCCACTGCCGCAGTATAACTTTTTTTCCATGAAAATATGCACATTTTCGGTCTAAGTGGTCATGAAATCTTCCTTCTCCAACGGGGAGAAGTGTGACGATCGAGGTTTTGTTTCACTTGTTGCCATGGTGAGTCAGGTTATCTGCGTTCCATTGATAAGTGCACGAGGATCTTTTTAGATCCTCGTGCACGAGTTACGCTCATGCACGAGCGTAGCTCTGAGTCAGGGTTGATTAAACCACGTGTTCTGAAACTGAAAACTCCGAGTTTATCAGACGCTGAAAATTCAGAGTTTGGCAAGCCTGAGATTAGCTTGGAACTCTTTGAAATCCGGCTTTCTGAAACGGGCCCCTGGTCCTGTTGTGGTGTTTATTTCCCGTTGTTTCTTATTTTGGCACTCAGGGTTTTTTTTTGACGATCTAATGTTGTTATTGACGTTTAATAAAAATAATCCTGTTCGGGAGTCAGTCTTTGGTCCCTTGTGTGACGAAGTTAGTTTCTGGGGGGTTGAGTCCTGGTGAGATTGTTGACATTTCCCACTCGCATGACATTTTGCCACACTGAATAAATGTTTTACAACACTATGCACTTTCATCCCATGTAAAAGATAGAAAAGCAATCGGACAGTGCAGACCTTTGCCAAGCAGCTCGTTTCCGGACATAATGTGACTTGCACGAGTAGTATATAGGCAGTAGTAATACGTAGTATCAACTGTTTGTGAAAATTTCATGAATATTCATTCATAACTCAAGTTATTTTGGTAACAGACAGTAAGTAATACAGTAAAAACCATATACAGCAGTACAGCCCAAACATAAGACAAGAGTGATAGGGAGACTATTTCCAACACTAACTCCAGAGTCTTTCGGTTGTTTGTTTGTTTGTTTGTTTGTTTGCAACCACTGTAGTAAGGTGTCTGTGTAGGTTCTCATTCATCCAGGTCATATCAACCTTTCTAAGTCCAGTTGTCTGCAAAATCTAACCTTGGATCCAGGTCATAGTTATCCAAAGTTAGATCTCTGCGTGCAACTGGACTTGTTTAGGTTTCCTTGTGACCTAAACAAGTCCAGTTGCACGTAGAGATCTAACTTTGGGTACACTATAGTAAGAGATTTCGATTAAACTCAGTTATATTAATTAAGGTTGTGTAACATTAAATTGGTGTTCAAGGTTCCGTTTTAAATGTTACTGAGATTTGAGGCGCTTTACTTTATTTATTTTTTTAATGACACACACGGTTGCTGTAATAACTTGTCACAATCGTTTCCAAACAACATGTGCATATTATGTAACGTTAATGTTACGCAAAACCTTATTTAACCGTGATAAGAGAAATTAAAAATAAGAAAATGTATTGGGGCAGTGGAGTAGTCTCCGCCTACCGCCTGGCGATTACGCAAGACTCGCTGATGTTGAAACACCGACTGAAATCAGAAAAGGGCTCTGACATCGTTTGGATTTGCTGTCCCTCGTCAATCGCGTTTGGGCTACTTGTAGTCGGAGAAACACGGTGGAAATGGAGATAACGAAAGCCTTGATGGAGCTGGGGTGGTCCCAAGTGCATCAGCTGTTTGCGTTGTTTTGTGTCGTTGTTGTCGTCTATAAATTAACCGTCTTGCTCATGCAAAAAAGAGATTTGATCCAAAACTTTGAATCGTTTCCAGGACCACCGGGACACTGGCTTTTTGGGAACGTATTAGAGGTTAAAAGCCGACTGTTTATTGTAAAATGGATATTAATTATATTAATAATGAAAACACAGTAGTGCCGTAAATCTTAAAGTTTAGTTATTACACTAATTTCTGTCAGAGGCACAGACTCCTTTTATTTCTAATGTCTTTACTATGTCAATCAAAATGTTCTAACTGCTGATGCCCTATCTACACGATTAACTTTCTGATTTATTCTAGTTTAAACAAGATGGAAACGACTTGGACAAAGTCGTGAAATATGGACAACAGTACCCTTATGCCTTTCCTTTATGGTTTGGACCTTTTGTCTGTTTCCTTAACATTCACCATCCAGAATATGTGAAAACTATACTGGGATCAACAGGTGTCTAAAGTTATTTTCTGCACTTTGAATAAGACAAAGAATTATGACAAAAGTAAATCTAATTCTAACAATCCTTCATTTGATTCCCACAGAGCCAAAAGATGATTTTGCGTATCGTTTTCTTCAAGACTGGATAGGTGGGACTATGTTTTCTGTCCGTTACATGAAATCTTTGCCAAATTGTTGTATTCATTTGCTTCATTCCTTGATGCACTGTTCATCACTCTCTCCAGGAAAAGGGTTATTGGTGACAGAGGGTCAGAAGTGGTTTCGACACAGACGACTCTTGACCCCAGGGTTCCATTATGATGTTTTAAAACCCTATATAAAATTAATGGCAGATTCTACTAAAACTATGCTGGTGTGTAAATCATTAACCTGTCCAGATTGGCTGGTTGTCTTTGTACTGGGTAGTTTAAGACAGTAAGGTGGTAATTTATTTACTCCTGCGTAGGTCTGTGTAGGTTATCATTCATCCAGGTCATAATTATGAAAGGTGTACAACTGAACTTGTTTAGGCAGGACTCCTGCAGATATTTTAGAATAACTGTCCATTTTTCGGCCTACAGGACAAATGGGAAAGTTATGCAAAGACCAACAAACCCTTTGAATTATTTGAATACGTAAGCCTCATGACACTGGACAGCATCCTAAAGTGTGCGTTCAGTTATGACAGTGACTGTCAAACTAAGAGGTAAGCGTGCGTTTTCATAGTATTGATATTTGCACATCTATAAAACACATATGAACAGCAGACTCTCAGTTTGTCTGAAGAATTAACTGTCAAAGCTTAGTTAGCATGTTTAACTTTTACTTTAATAGTTGCTCCTGGTTGCGGTTGCAGTGCTACCACAAGATATTACATTTTAAATGTGAAATGTGAAGCAGTTAAAACTTAAGAACAATTAAAACTTAAGAACAATATTTGGTCCTTATAATATATGAAGTACATATTTATTAGCATGTTTTTTGTTTATATTATGCAGTTTGAGCGACAAGTAAAGAGAATAACTGAATACTAATATTTTAATGTGTGTGTGTTGTTGTTTTTTTTTCCAGTAGAGAAAACACCTACATTAAAGCAGTGTACGAACTCAGTAATCTAATCAATCTGCGATTCAGGACATTCCCATACCACAGCGACCTTATCTTTTACCTCAGCCCCCACGGGTTCAGACACAGGAAAGCCTGTAAGGTTGCTCACATTCACACAGGTAATACCTAAAAATAGGATGTAGCAATATAAACCAAGATTGGAGCGTGCATATGCTGAAATTTCAGTCTGTACAGTTCGCGTTTTCCAAATTGATGTGAGTTCTGCAAATATTCATTATCTTGCATTTTGTAGAGGAAGTCATTAGAAAGAGGAAAGAAATGCTGAAGGAAGAGAAGGAGCTGGAGCGCATACAGGCCAAGAGAAACCTGGATTTTCTGGACATCCTCCTGTTTGCAAAAGTATTTTCTGTTCTGTATTTTTTTTTCTCCAGAAAAAAGATGTTGTTCCTCAAGATTAGTGTAAAAACTTAATCTGGATTATGGAGAATTAAGTTAAAAACTGCAATAGTGGTTTCTCTGGCTGTTGATTTAGCAGGCATGTTGACTTTAAACATCAATACTATAGCTGTGCCTGACAGAAACTTTGTCCTCTCTTTCGATTGTTGAACTGGCGAATATAACATAATGGCTATTTTTCAGAAACAGCTTTCAAATTCCTAATTTAAATATTCACCTTTCTTTTTCTGTCTAAGAGATGAAGTTGAGGCTGTCAGTGGTGGTATTCAGTAGCACCAGTGACAGTTTGCCAATCAATATTTTATTTTTTCAGGATGAAAATCAGCAGGGTCTCTCGGATGAAGACATACGAGCAGAAGTGGACACGTTCATGTTCGAGGGCCATGACACCACCGCCAGTGGCATCTCTTTCCTCCTGTATAATCTGGCCTGCCATCCAGAACACCAGAAGCTGTGTAGGGAGGAGATTATGCAGGTCTTGGATGGCAAGGACACCATGGATTGGTAAGCTTAAATTTTGAAAATATCAACGTAAAATGACGAGAGGACACTGACAGCGTGTTTCCTGTCTTGTCCTCAGGGAGGATCTCGGCAAAATTCCATACACTACCATGTGCATTAAAGAATCCCTCCGCCTGCACCCACCAGTACCAGGAGTGTCCAGAAAAACCACCAAACCTATTACTTTTTTCGATGGGAGGACTTTGCCAGCAGGTTTTATGTTTTTGTTTTTGTTTTGTTTTTTGTTAATGATCAGTAGACGGCTCATAACCCACTGCAATCCGCAGGAAGAAATATTAACTTGTGCTGTAGTTTCTCTTTAACAAAGCAATTTTTGCATAGGTTATCTATGTCTGACTGCATCTTGACTAACCGAAATGTTAGAATTGTGATAAATATTCATATTTAACACGGGGGTTTCAACATGTTCATAGGTTTGTTCTGTTCAAAGCTTCATTATAGATCATACAAGTTTAGAGCATCTTAAATTGCCTGTTATAGCAGACTGCTACTTTAAACACCATAACAGTTCTCAGTCAATATAACAATGTCTACATTAATTAAGTTTTTATTTTTGTAGGAAGTTGCATCGGAACAAGCGTGTTTGGAATTCACAGAAACGCAACCGTATGGGAAAATCCTACTGTGAGTCCACTCAATAAAAGGAGGAGATGATGCTGTTTTGACCAATGACATTTACGCAAAAATTGGGCTGTGTAGTTGAAGACAGATGATGCCGATGGTTAATACCGCAATGTAATTTATAAATCTATCTCTTTGATTAGGTCTTTGATCCATTGCGCTTCCTACCGGAGAATGCTTCCAAGAGGTCGCCACATGCATTTGTGCCTTTTTCTGCTGGACCACGGTTTGTCAAGCATACTATTACATAATGCCTGCTGGTTTGATATAAATGTCTAGTTCCCTGGAAACTCTGAAATCTGATCCATTAGAAACCTGACATTATATAAACTTTGTTGTGGGAAAGTGCATCTTTTCTATGAATATTTATGCCGTAATTTTATGTTCAGTCTTTTCTGTGTCGTTGTTTGTTTATCACAGTGCTTAGTTCTTTGCTTTCATGAATTTAAAGAATATAACAACTTTGAATGTTACTTTTTTTTTTCTGCAGGAACTGTATTGGTCAAACCTTTGCCATGAATGAAATGAAAGTGGTGATAGCCATGACATTAAAGAAATACGAGCTGATGGAAGAACCCACTATGAAGCCCAAAATCATTCCGAGAGTGGTGCTTCGCTCACTCAACGGTATCCACATCCGAATCAAAAATGTCACTAAAACTGATGAGCAGCTCCTTCAGAAAAGGGAATAAACTGGTGAAAATCTTCAGTTTAGATGTTTCTGTATAGTTGACTTTATTGTTGAGTCATTTACATGCACGTAAAAAGATTAATATAACAATGAAACCTTTATAAATGATTCTTCTGATTTAGTTATTTTGTACCTAATCTCTTAAATATAAATACAAACTTAACATGTTTGACATGTACTTTAGAATTGCACCAAGTATGTCTCTGTAATAGATTGTTCAAAGATTACATTTCTTTAAAAAAACTTTTTAAGAAAGAAGAAAGAAATTACTTGGTCTGCAACTTCGATAGGCTCCAGCCCCCACCACAACCCTATTTGGGAAAACTGGTTGAAGATGGATGGAGAAATGGATGAACTTGGTCTACTCTTTACCCCACTTCCTTTCTTAATGATTAACTTTACTGCCCGCGTGTAACACTGTTGTGAGCGAATTATCTCTGTTGTCCCACAAGACGTGGGACGACAACAATTATCTACAGATGAGAGAGCTTCAGGTCAATGTTTGCCCTCAAATTCAGTGCAGTGCATTCAAAACATTTAATATTGGGACTGGTGTAAAAAAATAAAATAAAAACATGTGAAATGAATCCAAAGGGTTTATGTTTTCTGATCTTTTCAGAACATTCTCTTTGATGTCTTTCACCCGGCTTGGTCATATCACATTAAAATCAACAAGATCTTTTTGAAGCCTGTCTTCATTCATCATTTTGCAAGTTTCCCCGTAAATACATCAGACACGAGTGAAACCAAATAAAAACCTGATTGTGCTGTTAAATATAAGTAAGATAAGTACAGATAAGTCAACACTGCTGAGTCAAAAAGTAATTCATATTTTATTTACAGTACTATGATTACAAAATCCACACATCCACACAGACCAGAAGTCACAGGCACAGATCTGTAAATGTGAAAAACTTTTTTTAAATCTTAAACCAAGAGCAACCTGAAGGAATCATTGTTCATCCACTGTTTCATTGATGGGTCTCACAACTAGTTTTTGTTACAGTAAAAATGTCATTAAAACACTAACTTATGTTCAGGGCAAACTAATTTAACTTACTAATAAACTTATATTGATCAAAACCTGTCTGGTTATAGTTATTTTGCAGCAACAATGTTGGTTGCAACAGTTTAATACCAGTTAGACTACTGCTTTTAAGCGTTGACAAGCTAGGAGTTTGAATGTACAGTTGCAGTAAAATACGATGCTCCTTAGAAAAAGAAAAAAAAACCCTGTGGTGACTTTCATTTTTGTAAAAACACAAGCAGACTGGTACATTTTTTAATTAATTAATGGCCTGTGAATTTTGTTTTACCTAAATTCATACATACACATATAAATGTGCATGTATATACATTTATATATGTGGATTTTGTGTTGTGTCATCAATGCACTGTTGTATAGCCGTAAAACATGTTGAGTAGAAAAAAAACATTTACATCTAACCCACTGAAAAGACAGGAAAAAAGTCAGAGTGGTGACACCTAATCTGTGCAGTCCGTCACTGACAACATGTCTCACCGCCACTTTGAGACCACGTGGGAGTCCGCCAGATTAAATTCCATTTACAACCAACGAGATGAGGAAAATATCTTTCTGGCTGATATCACAATGTAGTTTATATCTTGATGGAGGGAGCCAAGGACAGTATATGCCGTCTTTGGTTGTGAAATGACATTCTCCATGACTGCCAGATCACAATTCCTGGTGTATTCAGCAGGTGACCTAAAAGACTTCATCCCTCCAACATTGATTAGATGAGGAGCGATGGGGTGGGTTTTTTGCCTGGCCAAGCTTCTTTGGCATACTTCTTTTTGCGTGGCTCGTTGTGGGTCTCTGGTAGGTATGGACCTGTGACAGGTGTGGGATTGAGGACAACAGGGGGATGAGGGGCCTCTGGTGCCAGGTCCACCTCTGGAGCCGGGTTAGGGAAAGGCAGGGGAAGCCCCCCCTGCATAGCAGCACCTCCCGGGGCTCCTGTTGGCTGGTTCTCGTGACTGGCAGGAGGCAAGTCTCCGTAGAGACCGCTGGTCATGCTGTAACCGTGGATGCGCTTTGAAGTTGCATCATCGAGACCCAGGGTGTTTTGGCCATCCATGCGGCGTTTCTTAAGAAGAGATGACAGGGTTTAAGATGTTTCACCAGACATTACACTTGCAGGTCGTGAAAATTTAACAACAAAAATTTATTTTCAGGGAATCAACTCTGATGCTTTGCTTTTAACCAAAACAGTACTGTGACTCGGCTGCTCAGCGATCATCAGTACTGGAAAGAGTCAATAAAATTGCCACCCCATGTACATGAGAACAACTTGCTGGAAACGGCATTAAGAGAGAAACATTTTGAACACCAGTGCTGTTTACACAGCAAAACACAAAAAGTTAAAACCGGTCTAGTTTCTGTGCCAGGCCACCAACTGCCGGTGTGTTTCGTGTGGTGCCATGATACGAGCATGAACAGAAACTTCATGCTTAAGGCGAGCAACAACAATACACTCTAAACAAATATATCATCGCTGTCCAATGAAAAACACGAATTTCCACTTTTTATGTTTTTGATTTTTTTTATTTTGCTTTGCTGAGGTCCGTATTCATCTGACCCATGAAAATACCTTTTATAGGTTAGTTATTTAAAACGTATTTTCTTTGGATGTCAGGATTGGCAATCTAAAAAACACGTATCACCTACGTCTGGTCTTACAGGTTGCCGTAAAGAAGAGGGGGGAGGAGGAAAGAGGGGGGAAAAGATGGAGGAAAAAAGGAGGAGACGAATCCTCAGGTCTTGATAAATGTGGCGGCTGAAAACAATTGTCATTAAAATTTAAAGCCCATAAATATTAGAATGACTCCAGCAACGAAGAACGTCGCCGTGGATGAGCTTACGTGCTGCCCTGACGCTGCGCTGCTGCTCTTCACCAGTTACCAAAAATGAATTTCTCAGGAAAAAGGTTTTTTTTTTCAGATGAATGCAAAACGCTTCTGTAAAAATAAACAAATATATTTATTTTATTGTATTTGTTTAGTTTTTATTCTGTATATAATATGTGGCTGCCTGTGCTTAAAGACCAGTTTGAGATTTGTTGAATCATTATTCATAGATTTTGCTGGACTGCACCACAAATCCACACTGACTCTAACTTGCGTCCACGATGTCAGACCTGACATGAGATTTAATTGTATCATCTGCTCACATCCCATAGTTACCTACACAGCGTCATTACAGCTTCATAGCCCACAGATGCATGAGCCAAAAGAAGAGAAAATTAGATTTGCTAGATGATTTTTTTTTTTTTTAAGCCAAGGATAAAGATTACGGTCCGTGATTTCCCTGAACCGAGTCAAACTGACGTGTGCACATCAACATTAGATCACTATTTGCCCATGAATGATCCTAGTTTCAATATAAAATGCCAACCAAAAGCATTTGTTAAGCATAATGGGTTAAGTGTAAATGTAGAATAGCCTGCAAATAAGTTTGGTGAGACATAAAAATGAGACTGAAGGATCGTAAATTAGCGCACGTCATTTGAGCGCATAATAAAAAAAAGAACACATATGTCCACTATCGCCCACAAGAAAACATGCAAGTACATTTCAAGTTATTTAAACAGTTTGTTGATCAATGTGTCAACAGTTTTATTTCATATCCTAAATGTATCTATTTAAACCACTTTTGGGTTTCCTCTATAAGGTAGTTGTTGAGAAAAACAGTTTTTTCATGTTCCTGAAAAAAGTGAATTTTGGAGATATGCATTTTTCACAGGGCAGCAACGATATGCATCTCTGTTGATCCACATGGCGGTGTAGAAAAACAGCCACTGCTGAAAACTGCTTTCACTGTTAAATCCAAAACAGTCCGCAGCACAAAGTAACGCCATTGTTGGTTATTGTTGGTGATGATGGTATTGACTTCCATTAAGTCATTACCTTTTAGAAAACTACCTGGAGCCCATTTTGAGGGACTAAAAATGCTTTTTCCATGTTAACAGACAGCCAAAACAAGACAGAAACACACCTCTTTCACCCAAAAACTTTCTTATTTAAAACAGGGGCTCAAATGACAAAATAAATAAATAAATTACCTTGATAGGGATGACAGCAGTCTGCACCATATTTCTAAAGCGTCCAACTGATGGGTCTACATCCTCTGCAATTTATTGAAAAGTGACAGCGCTTTTACTGAGATTCATGACAGACTTCAACAAACAATCTTAAATGAAAAGAAGTTAATTACTTAAGATGCAGAGATAATTCTGGGATGAAAAAACTTGAGATACCTGGATTAATAATGGCGTCCTCCCCACTGAAGGTGACCCTGGAGCTCCTTCGTTTCCTCTTAGGCCTCTGGATTTCTAGGTTGCCCTCCTCAATTGTCAGAAGGGAGATGCGCTTGTTGTGAGCCGTGTTAAACTCGGTCAGGTTCTGGAAAGATGTGAATAATGACAGCGGTGTGAGATCTGTCTAACTATAAATCACATATATCACAATAAAACTTTATATCACAATGAGGTAGCGACAGAAAACCAAAGGATGAACTAAGAGTACATTAATTACAGGGACTAACCATAAGGACAGAAATCTATTTCCAATTTTATGTTTAGTTTATTAGTTATCTGATGAGCTTGAGCAGTTAATGCATTAAAGATGACACATACAAAATTCATTTTTTTCCTCTTCAATGTAGACTAAGTGAATGGTTGCATTAAAAATTACCTCCAACTCTGTCTCTTCTTCCGGAAGTCCAAGCAGTCCTTTTAACTCCTCATCATCTCCGACCTTATTGTCTCCTGCACCTGCTGTGCCTTGGGTTTGGGGCTTCTCTCTGATTGTGTAAGTCCTTGTTGATGCTCCAAAAGATATTGTAGAGTCTATGGGTATCTGCTGCGGCTTGTGTGCCTCCAAGCGGATGTGTCCAAGAAACGTACCGTGTGCTAAAACAGTGACAAACTATTTTTTAACACCTGAGAGAAGCTCATGCTTTTTTTTTTAAGTTGTAAGGTGTAACTGAATCACATCCTAGTGGTAGAGGAACAACAGAATCAGTTACAAAAGCCAATCAAAGCACATATTAAAATATGCAAACAGGTAGATTAGCAGCAGAGTATTGCATACATTAGGATTACATAGGTGCGTCATACCAACAAGGCAACGTCTCCTCATATAAAAATAGTACACGTGTGGCATTGAATAATTGCTTACTGCTGTTGAGGTCTATGAGAAAGACCCTTTTCAGGTGTTTGTGGTAGACAAGTGCAGCATGGACACGTGAGCATGACTGATGGTCGATGGTGAAATCACACCAATCGGGATTTCGGCCAAACAGGTAGAACTTCTTCTCATCTATGATCAGTTTCTACAGAGAGAGTTTCAATAAACAGTGCTTGTCAAAACAGTTGAAATGTTCAGTAAACAGTGTGCAGTGACTCTATGCCCCAGAGTCATAACTCAACAGTTTTGCTTTCCACTGAAAAGCTTAAATCTCTGGGATGATGCTAGTCTCGCACCGTTCTAAGCCATGCAGCCATAGAGAAGGCCAGTGTGCAACACATCTGGGAAGTTGACTAACAGGCTGTATCTGGTGCTTTCATGAACCCATTTACTCTCAATGTGATACACATAGCATTTTCAGTCAGTCTGTTACCTCTATCAGTTTGTCTCCCTTCATCACGTCTAGGTGGAGCCCTGGTGGTGGTTTTCCTCCCCTGAAACATAACAATATAGCAAACATTAAAAGTTTGGCAACTATTTAACATCAGGATCTTCTCGAATAAAACAGATACCATTCAGTTATCCAGAATACTCAGATGTTTGCAAAAGACGGATAACGGACCAACATATATTCGTTTGCTAGCTATTTAATGAATATCTAAACGCAAATGTTTCAATCTTTAAATGATGCTAAAACGGACCGTGACAATATTAAAGAAAAATCACGTATCCACAATAGGCATACTTTACTGATATGTGATAAGAATAAGTGATTAAAAGAAGGCACATTCCTAAAAACGAGACAAAAGCAACTATGAAATTTCGCGTATTACACTTAGGCAAAGCTATTAGCAAGTTAGCTGGACAACGTTAGCTGCTAATGTTAGCCGCAATAATTATACGTCTATTTTGTAAATCTTAGTTTATGAAAATGCACCAATGTGGTTTTCTTTTCTGCACATGATAAAACACCCCATGCAAACCCAACACGTGGATATTCTCACCATGATGGACAATCAAAAGGCACCGGACCTTCTTTGCTTGTTTTAGTCGCCATCTTAGTTCATCTCAGACCGAACTGCATATTGGGTAAACGTGAATGAGGAGTAACGAGTTACGACAGTTGAAACGTATTGTTATGCTATATAATGCTGTGTATAAGAGTAACATGACAATGTCTTAGACTCACTCAGATATTGGTACTACAATTGTTACAATGATTATTTTTTATTAAAAATGTATAAATAAAAAAATGCATTTTGGGAAAACTGACTGAAGGGGGCGCTAACAAAAAGAGTTAAGAGTTAAGGTATCCTGGAGATAGGTATAACGGACCGCTCACATTTGACACAGATGATGAAACGGACAAAACCGTTACATTAAGAATAATTATGCGCCGTCATATCACACATTTTCAATTTTCACGGGGCAATTAATTGTAATCTCATGAATAAAAAACACTTGCTAGATACCAGAAAAACAATATAAATAATGAGTATAAGTCGCATCAATTCAATCAGAAATTTTACTATGTAGGTCTTAAGTTAAAATCTTCAAATTACACAATGTACCATTTCATTTATTTACTTTGTGTAAAATAAATTTGACTTGGAGAGGGAAATTACTAATATTGTAGTTATTAGACTGTGTATTTTAAAGTTTATTAAAAAGTTATAAAGGTGATCTTTTGGGGGGGTTATTTTATGTCCCCCCTTATATCATTTTTCTCATGAAAGGTGTCTAAAGGAAGTCTTGTTTGGCAGTTGCAGCATAGTCGAAAAGCTCTCACACCTTTCACATTTTCCCATGGTGTTTTTGTTGCAGCCTTGTTCTAATATTTTGCCAAGAAAACATTACAGGTCTTCACAAGGTTTCTGAGAATGCATGCATCCTATAAACGGCGTTTTTTCACTTCCTCTTTCGCTTTTTTCGCTGACACCCGCACCACCACCATTTTACTATCCACTGCATGTTCTCATCTTTTGCATTCTGCATTCATCATCTGGATTATAGCACATCGCAAGGTAACAGTGATGGCAAGGTCAACGGTTTTGCCACTGCAGGATTTCATTGCTTCCTTGGACAAGGATTGTTTGCCAGTAATTCTTCAGGTTTGCTCTGGAATTTATTTCCAAGGTAATGTTTTCTAGCATTTTATGTGTGAATGGAGCATATTGTAAATTTAGAATATATATATATTGTATCTACATTCTTTATTTTCTAAACCATAATTAAAAAGTCAATTTAACCTAAGACATGGAGTAACTGCATGTGTCAGTAAGATTGTTAATAATGCTAATAACAGGTAAATTGAAATCATCATACATTATGTAAGATTGTGTCTTTCTAATGGAGAAAGAGTTGAATATTCTAGATTTAATCCTGCAAGTTGGGATATCTTGCTTGCTCTTTTCATACTCCATTTCTTTTTTTTTTCTGGATCAGGATCTATATATGAAATTTCTGGTTGTGAAGTGTCCTTTTCTACTGGAGATTTAGTAAAAGTAATAGGCCTGGAGCTCCTGTCCATTTGCTGCGAGGACTTCGGCAGGAATGAGAGGTTTGAGCTCCCCATTAACCACACAGGTCCGTCAGCAGATTCTCCCCAAAATAGCCAATTGAATGTTTCTCCCAAACTGATCACAGCTGTTTTCTTCAGGCTTGTTTAAGATCATTCCAGAGGAGATGTCCTACAGTTCAATAGAAGAGATGTTGATTCTTAGGCCTGTCCCACTGCAATCCAGCCTTCCATTCACTTTCACCAGCTGCTCCAAGTTGACCTTTGACAATTTCAAAGTGGGGGAGGGGACAGCATTGACAGTGCTCTCTACGGAAAAAGACAAAGTGCGATGCAAGGTCCACGGTCAACATGAGGCATCTGGCGAAGTTTTCATCCCACTTTCTCTCCAAGGGGAGTTTATGGAGTGCGAGAGCGAGGAGTGCTTCACCCTCCAGGAGATCATGTCTGCACCATCACTGCTCAGTCGAAAGTTTCGCCTCATCAGCAGCAAGTGTGATCATCAACTAGTTCTCACACCAGTGTATCAGGTCCAGGCTGTCATGAACTGTAAGAGCAACATATTTAACCACTGCTTTGGGATCATGTAGAAAAGTTGAAATGGGGAAAAAATTCAGAGTGGAACTAAATTTTATGGAACTTATCCTATTCATAGATATGACACACAGTCATTGTTACCCTAAACCACATGACTACCTAGAAACTGCTGAAATACCCACACACATTGTGAAGTGTCAGTTTAACAGCTTCTCTCTCTTTTTTTTTTTTAGAACAAATGTTTTTAACATAGCCAACAAACCAGCACCGAAGTATCAGAAAACTAAATTGTTAGAAGTATGTCGGGTAACATGAGAATGTTTATAGGGTACATTATTATATGTTCTAACCTGGATTCAAGACAGAAACAACCCGGAGGGCCTTGAGGAAGCTGATTCTTACAAATTTTTATTTTTATTTTTATTTTAAACAGCTTTAGGGACATTGCACTGTGACAGTTAAAAGTAGACACTTTAACTGAATGGGTTTTAAATGCTGGAATTGTATTTTTTCTATCTACACCATTTGCATTATATACTCATTAATGTTTTTACTTTGTTAGTAACATTAACTTTACTCTTCTTTGAACAGTGAGAAAGAATATCGTGAAGTTCCCATCCAGCCTTGAGGTTGATGTGGTTGATGTCACAGAGGATTGCAAGGATGTAATTTTTGAAAGGCCGTTGAGTCTGACAGAGGTCTTGTCTGAACCAAAAGAATCTTTCCCTGTGGTAGTGAACATACTGGAACACCCTAAAAGTTTATCTCTGCTGAAGTGCAATTGGCTGCTAGAAATTAGCCAGTGCCAAAGACTGGTTTTCCACAAAGCAGAAACCACGGCTATGGCTTTAATATCCAGTATGAAGAATCGAAAAACACAAAAGTACTTCCTGGTTTCCGACATATATGGCGGACGACTTCGGAGGCAGCCAAGAGAGTTTAATTCGGTGTATGAGCTCTGTGTCGCATCACTGCAGGCACCAGGTCTGAGGGTCAGTGTGACAAGAAACAGCATGGAGACAGAAGAAGAAGGTCTGCCTGTCTTCAGTGTGGGGGAACAGCTGGAGGTTGTCTGCTGTAAAAGCCTGAAGTTGCCTCAGCAAAGCAACACCGGGAAGCAGGAATCTGTCGAGGCTTTAATGTGTCAGCGTCTCCCAGAACCCGGTTACATGGATGATGACGGTGATGATGATGATGATGAATGCCAGGAGCTTGGAAAACAGGAAGTTATTCTGCCTCTGTATATGCAAACTCACTTTGTGGAGGTGCTGAGTGACAACAAAAAGTATAGACTTAAAGACTTGGCAAAGGTGTTTAGTTTACCCCTGGATGTTAAAGTGGTAACCCGTGACACTGAACTCCAGAATGACCCTCTACCCGGGCTCCCAGGCCTCCGAATCGAGAGTGCTCTGTTAGAACCAACCATCTTGGCAAGCTTTCTACACAGTCCAGAGCACTGCTTTGAGATCCCAGCCAGGTGGATTTCTATGGATGTGTCTTTCACCACAGACCCCCTGCCATGGCCTCACAATCACCCACCTAACTGTCTTGTGGAAAGTGTGACTGAGGTGACAAATACTTTCTCTTATGAATTATGCAAAAGGGAAAACACAGATGCTCCACCTCCACCTCGACCGCCTAAGACTTACAGCGATCCATCCTCAAAGAAGGTGGACAAGAAACCACCCAAACATCAAGCACAAAAGAGCATCCCACTGGAAAAGTTTGCCAATTTGACTTTGGATGTCAAAAGCAGGCCCCCAGCTGCGCTACCTTCAGTAAGTATGAATGTCTAAATCCCACTGGT
>BJFM01002194.1:18553-29541 GCA_016586285.1 Arothron firmamentum | reverse complement strand
CACACACACACACACACACACACACACACACACACACACACACACACACACAGAGGGCATATGGACAGCAGAAAACTTGCTGCATTTTTCAATTTCTCTTTTTGTCATGTAGATGTTTATTTTCTTTTTTGTTTGTAAAGTAAATTTTGAACTCTCACAAAAAAAAAAAAACCTTTAATAAATGCAGCAGCAACATTATAAGCCTGGCATACCAGGGTTCAATAGGGAGCTACCACAGAGCAGGGGCAGTTCTAGAAAAATATTTATGGGGTGGCAAAAGGAGGAGAGGAATTTTTTTAAGGGTGGCAACTGCATTACATCTGAAATAATTCTACAAATGCTAACAAAATCATAATCAAATCTGAACTATTATTGGTTAGTTATACTTAACCTAAGCAAGAGAGCATAGAGAAATACATCACACACAAAATATTAAAACTAAGTTTCCTAAATTATTTATATTTAAGCAAACATGAATATTCTTATTTATATGAAGAAGTCTAAGCAATGAAATCACCTAGAAAAATGTCAATTTTTGTCGTAGTTGTTATTTAATTGAGTGTATGCAACAATAAGCTTATCATGGACCTTCTCGACTTAAGATGATTGATGTTCAGGCTCTCTCCTCTCCCTTTCACTGTCAGGGCCCTGCACATTGTCTTGTTTCTCACTTTCTCCATCTTGGTGAAGCTCTCCCTCCTCCATATCTTCACCACCGTGGTGTTTTCCCACTAGTTCCTGCCCCTTGGTCTGGTATTCTATCTGTCACAATTCTGGTGCCTTTCTCTCTCTCCTTCAACCTTGTCTCCATCTTCTCTCCTTCCACCTCTTATCTCTCTCTCTCTCGCTCTTCATCTACCTCATCTTGACTGTCTATTTTTTTTAACTTTTCTATTTCTCCCATTTTTCTCTTTGGTACAAAAAACTACATATGCTGCCTTTCCTCTTCACTTCTGCAAGATTTAAAGTAATTTAACAGTGTTTTCCCTGACATGTGTAATTAATATTAGCTTTTGTGAACTACACAAAACTAACGTCAGATCTAGCTTCTAAAGTAGGCTCTAAGTAGCCAGTCGTTAGTTAAATAACAGTATTGCAGCTGCACGAGCGCTGTGCTGTCACCAGCATAAATGACTTGGTTCAGTTTACTTCGTTTCTCCCATACCGGCCGCGCGGCCACTGCCGCTCTGACGTGATCTCGAGCTGCATTCACTGCAGTCGGACATTGGAGATTCACACGCGTAAATCTCAAGTTGGACGTAGCTTTTCTTTTGATTTGTTGCTGCCAACTGGGTTGGCACCATGGGTGGCAAGCCTGTATTTTATTGTGGCATTTGCCACCCTATGCCACCCCGGTAGATCTACCCGTGCCACAGAGGAATGACACGTCACCACTGTTATCTTATCTTGTTTCACTTACCTGTTCGAACTTTACTTCATTCGCACGTTTGCGCGTTTCTGTTCAGGATGTTCAGTGTGAAGCTGCTTGTGTCTTGTCTTTGCTTCAAAGAGGTTCTCTTGCTGTCTGGTAATTATCTAATATATTGGATTGTACTATAAGTTGTTATTATTTGTTGGGAAATTTTAACCTTGTATATGCCAATGTATTTAGGAACCTTCTGGCATATAACAGATCTGCACTGGGACCCAACATACATTCTCAGTGACAAGCCTGAGCAGGTGTGTGCATCAAGTGGTAAACAACCTGCAGCTAATGCGGGGAGGTTTGGAGACTATGCCTGCGATTCACCGTGGCACCTCATTAATTCATCTATATATACCATGAAGGATATTTTACCTGATCCGGATTTCATCATATGGACAGGGTACGCCTCTGACCTTTATTTTTTCACCAATGCATCTTTGGCTCCATGGAAATGTTTCAGTTCAGGAGTATATAGGTGTGGATCCCCCCTGAATCATTACTTTATTTTTCTTCTCAGTGATGATACTCCACATGTACCCAATGAGCAGCTAGGAGAACAAGCAGTGTTAAGTATTATCAGCAACCTTACATATATTATTCGTCAAGTGTTTCCATGTAAGTATAAAGGTTTATATATATATTTATATACATATATACACAAATAAAAGATCAAAACTTGGTAATTCATGGCTGATGAAGTAAAATAATAATTTATCCTGTATTAATATTGAAATCTTATTTCCATTAGACACAAAAGTGTACTCTGCCCTGGGCAACCATGACTACCACCCCAAAAGCCAGCTGCCTGCAGAACCAAACTACATTTATGAACAAACAGCAAAGATGTGGCAGGGCTGGCTAAATTCAGACTCCCAACAAACATTTAAGAAAGGTGGATAAAACCCTCCTCTGGCAGTTTATCTTATTTTTTATTTTATTTTTAAATGAAGGACAGCAGCCACTGAAAGTATATCTAATTGTGTCCATTGTTTTACTTGCTCAGGTGGATATTACGTAGAAAACCTGTTGAATAGAACAGGTTTCAGGATGCTGGTCCTCAACACTAATCTCTATTATGACCAGAACAAGCTGACCCTGAACATAGAGGACCCTGCAGGGCAACTCGCCTGGGCAGACCAGGTTCTCACAGAGGCTGCCAACAACAAAGAAAAGGCATAATGACTTACAGTTTGTACTGTTGAACCATCTAAAAAAAAAAAAAAAAATGCTTGACTTAATCAAGAGAGCAACAAAATAATTACTGCATGTCTGGTTAATTATACCTCTAAAATTATACTAAAATTATATACTTCTGTGTCTTCTCTACCAGGTCTACATAATTGGCCACATCCCCCCAGGCTTCTTTGAGAAGAAAAGGGGCAAGCCATGGTACACACCTAAATTCAACAAGTTGTACTTGGACTTGATTCAAAAGCATCAATCTGTCATTCAGGGACAGTTCTTTGGTCATCATCACACCGATAGCTTCCGAATGTTCTACAGTTCAGAAGGTAAACACAGCCTCTTTGTAAGATCACAACCCTGAAATGCTATTGTTTATCCCAATTTTTCATGACTCCTTAAAACTGAGGAAGTGACTCCAATGCTCCCATGTTAGAATTTCATTCTGGTGATGATGAATTTCTCAGGATTTCCCATAAGCACAATGTTTCTCAGCCCTGGAGTGACACCATGGAAAACAACACTTCCTGGAGTTGTGGATGGCGCCAACAATCCCGGGATCCGCATCTTTGAATATGACCCTCAAACTCTCCTGGTCAAAGTGAGTTGTCCAACCTCTCTCAGCTGTCCTTATACAGTGAATACATCATTTTTATTGGATCGGTTTCCGTTTTAAATTGCAGGATGTGGTGACCTATTACTTGAACTTGACTTATGCTAATGCAGCTGGCGGACGTTGGGAAAAAGAGTATCGCCTTACAGAGAGCTTCAGAGTACCAGACGCTTCTCCAGCCTCCATGCATCAGGTTCTGGAGCGCATTGCAAATGAGCAATGCTACCTACAAAAGTACTATGAGTTCAACTCGGTCAGCTATGACTTGAAGGAGTGTGACAGCAACTGTCGTGTTGACCACGTGTGCGCTGCCAGAGAGATTGACTTTAATAGGTATGAACATTGTTTGGAAAAAGAAGGAGCAACTATCATTTATGGTGGTCTGCTTCCCGTTGTCTCTGTTGCCATAAGCCTTGCATTCTGGAACTGATTGTTTCATTTCAGGATTTGAATTGTAGCCATCCTGACCATGATGGTTATTTACAAGGAACTTGTGGACGATTTAAATAGCCATCTTTTACAGTTCTGCACTTTATAACGTGGGAAGAAACAATACAGCGATAATTTGTACAGCCTTCTTTGTTCAGGTTTATGGATATAGTTTGAATGTGTCATTTCCAGTCACTGAAGTTTAAAGGTTCAAGAGTGTAAAAAACACTGCATTCAAATCTCATTATCAGAAATTGAACATATTGTAACTAGCAATAAACCAGAGTAACTGCTTAATCAGTGCAGGTGAATCAATGGTTCTTTCTCATGGCCAATCTGAAAGATAAATCAGCTTTATCAGTTCACTTTGTTATCCAGTATCGATATAAGATTAAATAAGTTTGTAATAATATAGGAGGAAAATAAATGCAGATTCTGGACTTTGAGTTTATGGAGGGATTTATTTTTACTTGAGCAGTGGACCTGAATCACATACTAGCAAACAACTTCAGCCTGGGTGGGTGTACTATGATGTAACAGTAATCATGTTATTACTGCTGCAAAGGTTATGTGATAGCCAGTGCTTCTGTGTGTTTGCCAGCAAAATAACGCAAAGCTATGAACTGCTTTTAATGAAATTTTCAGAAAGTGATCATGAAATGTTGATCATGGGACAACAAAAAGATGATTGAATTTTGGTCAAGGGGCTTTGATCACAAAGCAACTATGTTATGTAACCTTATATTAGTATTGCCTATGGGTGTAGCTTTTTTTCTAAAGTTAAACAACCTCAATTAAAGGAAGACAACTCTGATCTCTCTTTTCAAGTGCCTTGATTCTCTAATCAATTTTTGCACTTTTGAAGCATTTTTGTAATTAGGTAGTTCGAAAACAGTACGTGCTATGCTATCTTTTCAAACATAAGTCAGCTACTTAAGAATGAATAACAATGAGAATTTTTTAATATGTACTTTTTATTCTCATTGTATTATATAAATTTGGAATTCATTAATAATCAATTAACTAATGTTAGGAGAGCAGGAGGAGTGTTTGATGTGTTTCCATGTACAAATATTGATTCATTATGTCCAGTGGCATTTCTCACAAATTTCAGCAATTTATAACATGGAATTTGGGTAGATGGATAATCAAATAGTACATGAAATTTCCTATTAAACATACCTTTAAAGAGCATGAGGAAGAAGACATAGCTTCACAACTATAACATGTTTTGCAACACATCTCCCTAGGTGTTGCAGTTTGACTTTTACTGTGACAACACAGTGATGCTGGTGAGTTTAATTACATGATCAGGACTTGTTTAGCTGAAGTGAAAGGCTGTAGCGCTGCGTTCAACGCTTTGCTGTACTCTGTAAGGCCCACCTCTGCACAGACAGGAGCTGTCAACTTCTCTTTTCGGATCAGGCTGCACAGCTCATCCAGCATGGTTCTAAATGCGTTTACATCTAAGGAGAATTTCTCATTAGAATCTGGTGAAACATCGAAGAAGAGTGAAAATAAATCTCCATTATTGTTCACCATTTGAATGATTCTTCTTCCACTGTGTGACCCAAAATCCCCGAACTTTCACATCCTTAAAAATGAGGACGCTCTGGAGAGAACAATGTAACAACTTAGAGGAACCATGCATTTGTGAACTTTATACTACAAGATCATTCATCTCACCACTGGGATTGTAACAGGCTGTTTGGCCATCCCACCATATGTCACCATAGTTCCCCCATACCTGAAATAAATAAAACGGAGACCATTTTAGAAATGACTTCTTACTGTCAAAGACTTTGTAATGTCAAAAAAGGATCCTCACTGTAGATGACGCAACAGCTCTGTTGCACTCTTGCCTCCAACTGCATTCAGGACCAGCTTAGGTTTTGGGCAGATCTTGTAAAAACAAAAAAAGAAAACAATCTGGCAACCACAGCCCAACCACAGCCCAATCTGCTGAACCTAACAAACAGACCTTAAACAGTTCCTTCATCTCAGGCCTCCTCAGGGCCTCTTCTCTGATTACGTGAGTTGCCCCGATGGCCTTCAACCTGTCACTGAGCTGTGTGAACTCTGGTCTTCAGGAATGAAAACAAGGCAATCAAACTGCAGTCATAAATTCAAATATGCTGTACTTGTAATAGATTCAGTGTTTCCACCTGTCTCTGATGACATTGATTGTGTTTATTCCTCTTGCTGCAGCAATCTGTATGACAGCCTGGCCTACTCCACTGTTGGCTGCATTTTGGATCACAGAATCCCCTGCACAGGCAGCAGATTAACGAGAGTGTCATATTATGTCAACAAGACTATTTCAGTCTCTCTTTTTTTTAAGAGTAAGTGAGACTCCATTTTTCCTGTTATCTGTGTATGCTGGGAACAGCATAGTATCTCCTTTGTCCAAAACAAGTTGTGTAGGACTTCTCCAATGCAAGCTCAGTTTCAATAAATATAATCCTGACTATCCTTTGGAGGTACATTACTTTGAATCTCACCTGGTTTGAGATCCTCAAAGTCAGACAGCATCCTCCAGGCAGTGCAGGGATTCACACCAAGCGTTGCAGCACACAACAAAGGTATGTCTTTTGGCAACGAGATGACAGCATCTTCAGCTACCACGGCTTCTGTCCTCCACATGCCTGCGTACATTAAACAGGCACAGTAACTTTGCAATTCGGAAACACAATTGTGGACCCCCCCCCACCCCGCAGGCTCATGAACGTTGGTCAAAATGAATTTTTACCAAGACCAGCGTCTTTTGGAATGACCCAGTCTCCCAGTTTGAGAGACTTCACCTTGCTGCCGACTTCCACAATCTTGGCTACTCCCTCATTGCCCCCCACAGCTGGTAGATCAGGCAGGATGGAGTAGGTACCTGTAAACACACTGCCAAATAAAAATCTTATCTTCAAACCTTATTTAAATAATGTGCCAGGTTTTGTTGCAATCAAAGCAAGCAAAACAAAAAAACAAAATACCCTGAATCATGTTGATGTCGGATGGGTTGATTGGAGCTGCCAGTATTTTAACCAGGACATCATGTTCACCTATAGCTGGTAAATCTACTTGTTCTAACCTGTCAAACAAAAATAATTCTGTACATTAACACGTTATTCATTGTATTCATTGCTTCACAGGTTCTATTGACAGTATTTAGCCATAACAACAACAACAACAACAACAAATGCTTGTAGTAGCTAACCAAAGATTCGATAAATTTAGTCTTCATAAATATTCCCTAATTTGCCCCTTGTGACTGTAGACTGAGCAGAATAAAAAGGCTCTTCCCTGACACATCGCTCAAAGCTACATTGAAGGCAAGCCAAGACCTTTGTGTAAATATTCTAACTACAAAACAAGAAAGGAGAATTTTTTTTTATTATTATTTAAAACTACAAAATCTTTATTTTAAAAGGTGAACAAAGATCACTGTTGCCCCCAAGTGATCATGAGGGCAACAGAGTTGTTAAAATTATTGCGCTGTCAGGGTCGTTTCAAATATCAAAATTTGTTTTTAACAGATATATATATATATATTTTTACAATGGGTAAAATACTAGTCAAAACAGCCCAAGCGTTTTTAGCTTGGCCAGATGTTTGGCATTACAAAAAACCCTCTTAATTCTTTATTAAGGGTCTCTTACTTCACTACTTGAGTTGGGTCTCCGTGTTTTCTGTACAGAAGAGCCTGGCATGTCTGTGCCCGAAGTCCAGCTGAATGACTAAAGTGAGAGACATTTGGACAAACCTCTTGACCTTTCAAAAAGAAAGCTGCAAATCTATGTCTGCACTTTGACTGGTTTCTCAAACACGCCCTGTAAAGAGGTAGCCACATTGCAATACAAACGTTAACGGCAAAGTAAAACAGCCGTATTTAATTTATGATTAGATTCTTCCTACTGCGCAGCCATGTTGGAATTTACAGATGACACGTGATTGCCGATTGAAACGAGGAACAGCGCCCCCTGGTGCCCAAACGAGGTGCCTTGCTCAGAGCCAATCTGGAATGCAGACGAATACCAAGTATATAAAACGAATAGGTAAATGCTGAGAATTGTGTGTTTTAATAAGTCCCGCAGGAACTAAATCTTTTAAAAAAAATTGTGATGAGCTTTAAACAAAATACCCCCCACATTTACTCACGTGAGTTTAGATTAGGCAAATTGATTGTACATTGTTTAAGGTGACCAGACGTCCAGGTTTACCCGGACAGTCCCGATTTTGAGCATTGTGTCCCGGCGGATTTCAACAGTCCGTCAGTGCGTTCCGATTGAAACTCGTTGCCTTTGGCCCATGTGTATGTCAATCACACAATTGTCATAGCGATCTGTAATCTAAACCAATTAAAAAGCTCCACCGTCGTCCGCGTGTCTGTAGCTTGATGCTCATTGGTCCATGAAACCGCATGGGACCGGATACCTTGAAAACGCCGCTCGTCACTGATCACTGCAAACCACAGCTTTCTTCTGCTTCTGTTGATGTTCAAAACAGTTTAATGTGAAAATGTTATATGTTTTTGTCCGTTTTTGTGGCCACGTTTTCTTTGGCTAAGCAATGAAACGACACTACATACACTACCGGAATTATTCATTATTCTAACAAAGAGAGCAAGTAAATGTTTACAAGTTGTATCACCTCAGTTGAGTAAAAAAAGATCTCATATTTCCAGAAGCCTTTATTGTCATTGTAAAAACAACAACAACAAACAAATAAAGCAACAAATAAATTGTAGCAGCCTTCAAGTGTCATTCTAAATAAAAATAAAAGTCTCTCTCTCTCTCTCTCTCTCTCTCGCTCTGTCTCTCTCACTCTCTCTCTCTCTCTCTCTCTCTCTCTCTCTCTCTCTCTCTGCATATACAGTATAAAAGTCTATTCAATTCAGCTTATCTGCATAGCGCCTTTTACAGTAAAATTGTCTCAAGGTGATTTACAGAGTCAGAAAAAGAAAAAGAAATATGCAAACATAATATACATAACACATATATACATAACACAGCATCGGCAGGTTTTATATTAACAGAAAGCGAACAGCATACGCTGTGCTGACGGAACACTGGGTTTGTCAGAGGCCGGGATCTGCGCAGCATGAGGATCTGGAGATGGGAGACCTGCAGAAAGATCCAAAGACAGAGAGAAAGAAGGGGAAGAGAGACACAAAACAGCGAGGAAGACTGGACACACTGATAATCCTGCTGAGAAGAGGAGGTGAGGGAGTAGAGATGGTGGTGGTTGTTAAGGAGGTGGGGAACTGCTCAGTAGATCATATTTGTGTCACCAGCAGCGTAGGACTTTAGCAGCATAGCTATGCTAGAGATTGAAGAATAAGTTTGATGACCCTATTCTACCTGTAGCTATGAGAACTGACTATAACTAGACCTATCAGCCCTACACACTTTGTTTGAGGCTAACTGTACACTTTACTGAACAGAAAGCTTTTAA
The DNA here is from genome assembly GCA_016586285.1 of Arothron firmamentum. Taxonomy (NCBI): domain Eukaryota; kingdom Metazoa; phylum Chordata; class Actinopteri; order Tetraodontiformes; family Tetraodontidae; genus Arothron; species Arothron firmamentum. The sequence continues at coordinate 20,446 of BJFM01002194.1, read as the reverse complement.
GTTTGATCTTAAAGTCAGACGTGCTGTCCGCCTCTCGGACCCAGGTTGATAACTGGTTCCATAGTAAAGCTGCCTGATAGTTAAAGGCTCGTCCTCCCAGTCTACTTTTATGAATTCCAGAAACTACGAGTAAACCTGCACTCTGTGATCTGAGTGTTCATTTCGGAATATACGTATGGAAGTATGAGATCCTGCAGGTATGATGGAGATAGTCCATGCAGAGCTTTATATGTTACCGTAGTAGGAGAATCTTAAAGTCTATTCTAAATTTCACTGGAAGCCGGTGAACAGAAGCTAAAACCATAGCGATATGATCCTTTATACATATATATCCCTATATACATATACCGTACATATACATATACATATACATATACATATACATATACATATACATATACATATACATATACATATACTACCGGCCAAAAGTTGTAGAACATCCTAATTGTTCCAGTCATTTATTGCAATTCAAATCATGCAAGGTCAGTGAATAACTTGAAATGGTACAAAGGTAAGTACTGAACAGCCAGAGGTAAAAAAAAACAAACAAACAAACAAAAAAAAACCTGAAAAAATATGTACATTTCAGAATGATACAAAAAGGCCTTTTTCAGGGAACACAAAGTGGGTTAACAATTTTAAAGCTGTTCTGCAACAATGAAGGTTGAATCAGCCTTGAAAGCTGGTGCTACTAATTCCTACATTTTTTCCAACTTTTCTTGATAACTTACAACCCCCTGTCTGCATAAAAGCAATGTTGGAACACATACCAGGCCCTCATGAGTAGTGTGTTGCTACAAAAATGGCAAGAAAAGGGCAATTAACAATGGAAGAGAGACAGACACATCATAACACTTAGGTCTTTCCTACAGAGAAATTGCAAAGAAAGTCAAGGTGTCAGTGAGTGTTTTCTTCACTATCAAAAGGCACTCAGAAACTGGGGGAAACTCTGACAGGAAGTGGTCTGGCAGACCCAAAGCCACAACTGAATCAGAGGCTAAGTTTCTGAGAGTTAGCAGCTTGCTTGATAGGTGGCTCACAGGAAAACAGCTTATATTGGTTTTAGTAAACAAGTCTCAGTTTCAACCGTGAAGAGAAGACTTCGAGCTACAGGTTTGACAGGTTGCAGCAAGAAAGCCATTGGTAAGAAAGACCATGAAACACCATAGCATAGCAACGCCATTGGACTACTGAAGAGTGGAAGAAGCTATTATGGACTGATGGATTGAAATTTTAAATCTTCGGTTCATCATGCAGGATCTTTTTACGCTGTTGACTAGGCAAGAGGATGGTTACACAATGTGACATCAACTGTCAAACATGTTAGGTCCAGCTGTTTTGCTGGACCCAGGGTTGGTGACTTGTGCAGTCACTGACCCTGGATCAGTGACTTGTACAGAGTGAGCGGCAACCTGAACCAAAACAGCAGCCACAGCATTCTGCAGTGCCGTGCAATACCCTCTATATGCCTAGTTGGTCAGGAATTCACCCTACAGCAAGAAAATGACCCAAATCACAAGTCCAAGCTACGCCAAAACTACCTCAGGAAAAAAGAACAAGATGGTAAGCTTGAAACCATGGAGTGGCTAGCACAGTCTCCATACTTAAACCCCATCAAACTAGTTTGGGATGGACAGAAGACTGAAAGCCAAGCAACCTACAAGTGCTACACATTTATAGGAACTTCTGCAACAGATTTGGCAAGAACTTTCTGAAGAATATTTGATTTCTATTGTAGAAAGAATGCCACGAGTGTGTTCGGCTGTTATATCTGCCAAAGGTGGCTACTTTGATGAGTCAAAAGTTTAGAATATGTTTTGGTTTATAAATTGATTCTATAATTCAAATTGCTTATTTGTTCTATGCTTTCATTTCAGAGTGCAATGACAC
>BJFM01002194.1:0-18533 GCA_016586285.1 Arothron firmamentum | reverse complement strand
TGTGTGTGTGTGTGTGTGTGTGTGTGTGTGTGTGTGTGTGTGTGTGTGTGTGTGTGTGTGTGTGTGTGTGTGTGTGTGTGTGTGTGTGTGTTGTTGCAAATTCAGGTCTGGTGTAGAGACAAACGAGAGTCCAAATCTACGAAGCAAGATTTATTACATGGCTGTGGGCCTTCAACCATAGACCCTGCCCAGTAGGCGTGTCATAATAGTTGCATATATTCATGTGATATATACGTCAAAGCATGTGATACATGAAAATAAACCTTATATGGTCACACAGGATACCATGGTTGCTAAGCACAGTAAATGTAATCTACGAAATGATTACGTAACAATAAACTAAGAATATTTACTACATTCCCCCTGTTGGCCTCTGAAAAGAGGACATACTAAATGTAATAAGGAGGCTCGTTGGGCAGCGTGCCATCTGCAGGTGCCTGATGTTCCACTGGTAGCAGAGGCATCATCACATTTCCTTTGTGTGCTGGCCCACTGCCTTTCTCACTTGTAGACCAGATACAGAGGGCACAGAGGCAAGGAACACAACAACATCCATAAGTAAGCACAACAGCCAAAACTGAAGCGATAGACGTTAATAATGCACCTTTAATAATAACACCTATTAATAAAATAATAACACCTTTCCATTTGCCGAACACTCTGTTCATCCAGTCACTGAATGCATTGTCAATTCCAGAATTTTCTGCCAATTCTTCAGACAGGGTCCTCAGGCCTTCTAAGGCCCTGGTGACAGACCCATTGGGAATAAATGTACAACACATGTTACCAAACATAAAGCACCTTTCTCCGCTAGGAGCATATCTAGCGCCATTCTATTTTGCATAGCCATGAGGGAAGTAGCCGCTAATTGTTCAGAGAGCCCTTCTACAGCATCTCTGGTAAGGTTAGCCAATCTTTGAACCTTGTAATGAACATAATTGATTCTATCTACGAGACCGTTGCCACAGTACCAAAAGAGCCCTGAGCGGGGAACCGAGCCAATCATAGATGCATCACCGGGAGTCGTATAGTTGCACCAATCCTGGGGAATGTCGCCATATTTGTAACGTGAACCTGTAAAATTGAAACATACAAGTCGGTTCGGTGGCCCCCTGTGGGCCAGGAAAGGTCCTGTCTTTGAATCAGTAGCGATGAGAGGATAGATTGACGCTAATGTAGTGCAGTTAGCGGGTGTGTTTTCTCTGGTTAGTTTTAACATGCAATTGTAACCCCAAATGTCTGAAGGGTGCAAAGGGGCTGGCTCAGTATATAGGTGTGGTCTGGCAGAAGCGCACGCTATGCAGCTGCCATTCAAGTGTGATTGGGCCTCTTGGGCTAACCATGAGAGCCACAGATTTCCTTCACCGTATCCAGTGCTCTGAGAGATAAGATCTACGGGTGAAAGTTGTGTACTGTCAGATGTGATGACTAAAGGTATGTCTGTCCATTATAGTAGCAAGTTGGGAAGTGGGCATAGGGCTGGTGATATTTTTGGTTTAGCCTTTATTTTAATTAGACCCAAAGGGTCCCTACCTGTGACCTCTACCCCAAAGATCAGGTGAAATGTCCAATTTCAGCCAGTTACATCAGGATTAACATTCCAATTGAGGGACAGCGTGATAGGATTCTAAGTCTGTGACCAATCTCTCTGAATCTGCAGATTGTCCCAAAGATAACGTTTTGGATCCGTTCGCTTTATGTCATGTAGGCTTCATGAGAAATGGGTAGATCGTCATATCATTTCTCCTCCTGCACACCATTGACCTAACATTCTACTCTTAGTGGTACATTCATACTGGACCACCTTGTCCTCACAGATGTAAATATCATATCCCCTATAACTTGAATTCCTGCCTCCACAATCTATTGCTGCGCACAGGTCAATGTGATCGATGTGGGCTTTCCGTATTCATACTCTAAGGTCAGTCCCCCGGGGCACTTTGGGCGACGTGTGGCAGGGGTCAAATGGCTGTATCTTTGATTGCCTTTTTGGTGGTGTTGTGGAGGGGTACGGTGAGTGATAATGCGTACCAATGCTGTGATCTGAGGGACAAATTGGTGAGTGGCAAATGAAATAGTTGCTACAATAACAATAAATGCAATGAGCATAAAAATCCAAAAACAACAATTCAAACAATGTCTTTTCCAGGAAGGGCACCTCTTCTCCTGGTCTGGTTGTGGTGGTGAGGGGCTGTCATCTTCCTCTGGATATGGTTCCACGTAGGCGATCACTGCGTGGATGGGTGTCATCGTTGCAGGGAGAGGTTAGTAACACTTCACCTGTCACGCGTTGGGGGTATCTGACGTCACAGTCCCCTTTTCTTGCGTCTCTTCCGTAATGTTTGGCACCTTGGCGCACTGGGAAAGGTGGTACCACGTAGACCCTTTGCCTTCAAAGCGGACAGCTGTGTTGGTCCTGGCCACAACTCGGTATGGCCCTGTCCAGCGAGGTTTACTGCCACTTCCTCTTGAAGATCTTTAGGAGGAGGCGGTCTCTGTGGTCAGCTCTGGCCTTTCTTAAGAGGAGATTGTCCACTCCTGCCCTTTCTGCCATGTGTCATTGAACCAAACCTGTAGGTGAGATCGCCCTCACGGTTGTAGAAAAGAGTGACATGCATGGCATCGGGGGGAGGAAACAACAAATGTCTGGTCTTGACATTAGGAAACCAGTTTGCAAAGGCAGATTATAGTTGGTCATGGTTATGGTCGATGACCAATCCCCAGTAAATGTCCGCCATCAGCAGATCACCTGGTGGTGGGTGGCTCAGACGCATTGCAGCTGATGGAAGGACTGACATGTCCGTGCAGAGATGGGTCCCACCATTGGAGAATGTCACCATCGTGCCTTCCGGATGAAGGAGGATCTGAGCACGGAGGGCCTGTAAGAGATCTCGTCCCAACAGGTTAATGGGGCATTGAGGGCTCAGCAGGAATGCGTGAAATATGCATTGTTTTCCATCAGTCACAGTCACTGGTTGCGTTTTTGATAGATAGATGGTCTGGCTGCCGATTCCCTGTACTGGCACCACCTCGGTAGAGAGGGGCAGGTCCAGTTCCTCGGAGAAGGTAGAGTAAGTGGCTCCTGTGTCCACCAGAAAGAAAAAGTCAATGTTCTCTACCTTTAAGGGCTCGGCTGTTCCGCCCTCTCCGGTGCCAGCTGGGTCTCTCAGGCGGGTTAAATCCCATGGCCTCCAGGTGGCGGTGGAGGCTGGTATGGGCTGTCTTCCCACTGATGATTGCGCTGTTGGGGCGACACGCTCTTGCCCAGTGTCCTGGCCTTCCACAGTTATGACACACGTCGGAGTTTCGTGTTACTCCATCCCTTCTCCCAGCACGACCTCCTCCTCGACCATGGGTCGATCCACCTGTGGAGAAACCTTCAGGGACTGTAGCAAGTACAGCTGCTAGAAAGTCTGAATCAGATGAATGTTGCTTTTTCTTGTAGGATGCTCTATTCTGTTCTATCTGCATTTGTGTGAGAGGCTGCTGAGCTGCACGGTTTAAGGTAGCTTGTTGACGTTCTTTAGTAACATGTCTGTCTAAGAGTATAGTTAAACGTTGTGACCATTGGACCCACGGTGCACCGGGAATCATAGGATAATCACACATTTGTTGTCTTACAGAGGCAGGAAGGCCTGCCGTTAGTTTGTCCTTCAGCACTGCCATCATAGGTGGTGTACCATCTGTCGGCGTCTCTCCAGTGGTGCCAATCCATTTGTCTCTAGCGGCGTGTAGCCACTCTTCTGGGGTCACTCCCTGCTCACTTCTCCATGGATGAGAAAAGGATGCAAGTGCTGCGGAGCTCACAAAAAGCAAAGCTTGCATAGTATCAAAAAAAGCATTAATCTGTTCTGTTGTAGGAGTAGCGCCTGCTATCTTGTTTGCCTGGACTTGCAATTCAATATGTCCTAACGTGTGGTGGCTACCGCATGCTACTATGATGGCTCGCAGATCGCCCATTGCCAGAACTGTGTCCTGGGGGTGGTTTTCTAAAACCTGTATCCAGGGACTGGCTCTATTGGGCAGTGGGGGCAGTTCATTCCTTAACTCTGTAATGTTTCTCAATTGTCATGTTGTGTAAGCGGAGTTAGTAGCTCCTACAGTCGCCACTAGGGGGTATTGATATACTGGGCCTGTAATGTCTGCCTGCGCGTGAGCGCGTGTCGGGCACGGACCTGAAGGTCACATTCCCTGGTGTTGAATAGACAGGAGGGGAGGAGGTGGCAATCCCTGGAGTGGAGCTCAGAAAAGATACCTCCGGCTCCTCACGTGGGGGTGCTGCTGATAACGCCAAGGGCAAGGCGGTGGATGGTGGTGATGGGAACTGAGCGGGTGGCACATGTGTGTGTGTGTGTGTGTGTGTGTGTGTGTGTGTGTGTGTATGGTGTGTGTGTGTGAAGGAGACAAAAAAGAGGCCCCGTGAGGGAAGGCTTGTGTGAAAGAGGTTGATGGCGGTGATGGGAACGGAATGGATGGCACATGTGTGTACGTGTGTGCGTGTAGGAGGCAGAAGAGAGACCTCTTGAGGGAAAGCTTGTACGGTTTGGGAGGTGGATGGCGACAATAAGATCGGAGCAGGTGTCAGATGCGCGTACGTGTGAGAGGGAGGCGGAGGGAGGCCTCCTTGTGAAAAGGCCTGTACATACAACCGCTCCATCCCCTCCTCCATCTCGGTCACGCGCTTTGCAAGGTCTGACGTAGGTTGTTGCAGCGCTGCCGCCATTTACTTTTGTCGTGCCACCCAAACATCCTCCTCAGATGTGTGTGTGTGTGTGTGTGTGTGTGTGTTTGTTTGAGAGCGAATGGGTTTAACACAGAGATGCCAGTGGTGGGGGCTGAAGCAGACACTTGGGTCCAAGCTTTCTGGCCCTCAGTCACTCCCTGAGCTTCAAAGTCCAAATTTCCACCTGCCAGATGAACTGTGCCTCCCGTGGTTACTAGATATGAGGATGCAGGGGTGGGGGCAATACGCGGGGGGAGAATCTACTCCTTTCAGCCTCTGTGATTTTTCTTTTTGTATCTGAGCATATTTTCGCCATTTATTAGCCACACGCATAGTCAGACATACATCTCTTAATGTTTCTGCCTTGTCAGCTCGTACCCTACTTTTCCATTTTCCTTTTTTCAGCACTCCTGCCATCTTCGTAGCACTCTGCCTTGTGCTTGACATTCCTTTGTTCAACAACAATCTGTAACAGCTGCGCCAACAATTCATCTTCACTCAACCCTTGAAGTCTCACTTGGAGCTCCTTCAAAAATTGTTTATTGCTCGATCATGTCTGCCTTATCTGCATCTGGCATCCGATCCAATTGACGCTCCAAAAAGATCTCTAATGGTGTTGATTTATTGGGGGTAGCCATTTTGAACTTTTGAGCCAATTATTAGATATGTTGGTACCAACACAAAATGTTTTTTCTAGTGCACTCCTCAGCACCTCTCTGGCTGGAAAACTATGGCTGAAACTGTGATTTCTGTCCAAGTCAGCAACTTCTAACTTGCTTTGGGCTAACGGCAATCAGTAAGCCTGATGCCTCACAAGCCGACAACAATGATCTGTTTCATGCCAACGGCAAGAGCAGAGTTCGCCGCCGGGCCGCCCTTGGCCTCCAGAGGAGCCGCCAAGCGCTCTACTGAGACAGCGGCTCCTCTCCGAACTTGGGATGGCGCACTCTCCTCCCGCTGGCCGCTGACAGCCTGCTTTTTGTAGAGAGAGAGTCAGAGATTCACCGCATCCCAAAGCTTGCAGTCAGGTTCGCTCTATCCTGTCCTGAAACAAAACAGAGCCTGTTGTCCCATCCTTCAAGGACATGGACCACGGAGGCTCCAGATAACGTAGGACTCAAGAGGTCAACCTGACTTGTACAGAGAACAGAGGCCTAACAGATCTGAACACAATGCATTGTTGTTCAATCTTTGTGTGGACCGTCGGCTGTTTCAGGTGATGTTTAACGTACATAATGGACACATTATTGTTGAGATCTCAGCAGAAGTTGTTGCTGCTCATAATGACTCAGCAAGCTGTCAGCTGTTTTCGACAGTGACCTAATATGAAGTTGTTATGCTTAAGCAAAACACACTAGCACATGCTTATGCAGCTATGGAGATTACATTCAGTTACATGAGATAAATGCATGAGGAGTCATGGCTAATCATATGAGGAGACACAAAATAAGTCATGAGAGTTTTGTGAGCAAGCTAAATCATTACACATGGCCTAAATTATGAGTTAATTAACTCATAGGCTTCGACAACTCAGAGTTTCAATGATAGCATCAAAATTTATCTCTACACCTGCTTCGGGCCAACACCCAGAAGCGAACACTCGCTTGCATCGCAGATTGGAAACTCTCTACTTTTGAAATTTAATGCAGTTCCCACACGCCGCCACAAACCGCACTTAAACAGGCAGTGCTTACCTTTTACAAACTGCCGGCAATCTAGGATTTGTGGCGAAGTGGAGGGTCCGCTCATTCAACTCGGATGTCCCTTCGTGGTCGCCAAATATGTTGCAAATTCGGTTCTGGTGTAGAGACAAAAGAGAGTCCAAATCTACGAAGCAAGATTTATTACACGGCCGTGGGCCTTCAACCACACTGTAACAGCTCTCTCCGTCCAAGGAGGGGCAGAGAGATGGGAGGAAGGCACTTGTTCTTCTGCGTACAGAGTTTTTGTATATCGACCCTGACCAGTAGGCGTGTCATAACAGTTGCATATATTCATGTGATATATACGTCAAAGCACGTGATACATGAAAACAAACTTTATATGGTCACACAGGATATCATGGTTGCTAAGCACAGTGAATGTAATCTACGAAATGATTATGTAACACAAAATTAAGAGAATATTTACTACGGTGTCTATATATATCTATCTATCTATATCTATCTATCTATCTATATCTATCTATCTATCTATCTATCTATCTATCTATCTATCTATCTATCTATCTATCTATCTATCGAGTATATGGAGAGTTAGTTTTGTCTTAGGTTAAAGACTATTTTCATTGAGCGATTTATTCTTTCACCGTCTGTGATCACTGCTTAAACCTATCCCAACAGGAATTTCCTATCTATAAATTAGGGTAAAACTTGCACTACTAAATTGTGGTGAAGGATGTTTCCACATGAAGTTACACCCAAACCTACCTCTCTAATGACCGTATTTTCCGCACTATAAGGCGCACCGGATTATAAGGCGCACCTTCAATAAATGGCCTATTTTGAAACTTTTTTCATATATAAGGCGCACTGCACTATAAGGTGCATAGAATAGAAACTACTGTAGTGGCTGTGGTTGCGTTATGCATCCACTATATGAAGCTGTGCTAAAGGAAATGTCAAAAACAGAATAAAACAGTCAGATAAGTCAGTCAGTCAAACTTTATTACCGGTAATAGAATACAAACCAGCGTTCTGACAACTCCGTTCACTCCAAAACAAGTTCGTGCATTCACAATCCGGTACCGTACAGACCAGTAGCTCTTATTTGTGCCGCCCTCATTGAAAACAATGTATTTCCAACTCCATTTGTCACGGTTCAAACGGTTATTTTTTTCCTCGAGGTAATATCAGCGACGTAGTATTTTCGCAACACAGTTTATCTTTTACCAACCGCAAGGTTTATCACGTAGTTAGTGCATTCACAAACGTGGAGGGGAACTTTTCCCCCGATACAGTAAACACGTAAAACAGTGCCGCGGTAAATCAAATGTTAGTGCAAATGGTGTAGGACTGGAATTCCCTTACATTTATAACCGCTGTTACTTCGGCCATGCCCCCTGACTACGGTAGCCACAATGAACTAATATTGTTCCATATATAAGGCGCACCGGATTATAAGGCGCACCGTCGGGTTTTGAGAAAAGTAACGGCTTTTAGGTGCGCCTTATAGTGCGGAAAATACGGTACTTGGAATACCGTGAGTGAGTTTGTCTGCCACCATATAATGGCATATACTATATACTAATTCTAACCCTTGTATTCAAAGGTTAGCCTCAGTGAAAGGATTGCTGTTGAGGTGGCAGATTATAGACTATGATTTAGATTAGAGAAGCAATACATTGGAGAGATTTGAGTTGCCTTCCCTTTAGGGAGGTTGTTCAACTTAAAAAAAAAACAAAGACTATTAGTTTACCAGTACAAGTAGTATAATATATATCGGTAATGCAAGCCTACATAACACAGGCAGCTTTGTGATCAAAGCCCCTTGTCTTTGATTCCTGGAGGATCAAGGGTCAAAGTTCCTCAGATGGTGGTGGGACTTTGCAACTGTAGTTCTCTCTACACCACTATGTGGTGCTATTGGAACTTAACCTGTAGGGCTGTCACATCCTTTTTTGTAATTTAAATTCTTTATAAAAGCATAGCCTTCTTGGGGAAAGTAATTGTAGTACATTTCGATATTTATTTACCAATAATACTTATTAAAAAAGATATAGATAAATCAAACTGTTGACAAATGACAAAGAGTCATTTGGTCAGAATATGTGCTTCTGAGGGTTATTTTAGAAGCGGTAGCCGCTTAGAAACAAACACAAAACAGTCAATGTCAACATATTTAATAGGAAATGGAGAGGAAATAATCACAGTAATACTTAGAAAAGCCTTCATGCTTCTCAAACTGAAGTAGTTCTGACCATTGCACAGCATTGACATTAGAAAATAGAATATTGATGTTCAGACTTTACGTATCTGAGCAATACAGAACACTGCTGCAAACCTGAGCACATAGTTTACTAAATTCTGCTTTTTCAAGATATTCGGTATTTAACAAATTTTCAGCAATTATAATCACAACAACACTGAGGGGTCAATGAGGGTTGTTGCAATTTGTGAACATAATTTCCAAAACAAAGTACAGCACAATATTGTGAACATTACAACACCACACATACTGCAGTTAAACTTGATCTAAATGTTGTTTTTGATAAACATTAATTAAACAAGGATAGTGGTTCCAGGAAATTGTTTAAGTATGTTTAAATTCATCCTGGGGGGGAGGGGAATGCATATTCAGCACAACACGCACGCATGCATGCACTCTCTGTCTCACACACACACACACACACACACACACACACACACACACACACACACACACACACACACACACACACACACACACACACACACACACACACACACACACAGAGCATTTATCTAACATCCTATTTATCCTTTCATATCCTGAGTGGACTTTAAACAGTGTTTACTATTGCATCTTTTTGCAACATTGCATCAGGTAGGGAAAAATAAGTCGTTAATGACACATTCTTTTTGTCAGCATTGATAGTCTGAAACACCAAGCATTGGCTATGTGTTGAAATGAGACAATGTCCCAGTACCTTAAACTATGTACTACTACATCCCCATCTACAACAATTAGAGAAAAGATATACCATAATACTGAAATGCTTTCTCCACATATATCTATAGCAAGTAATCACAATTGTAGTCACAATCATCATGACATTTAACAGAACTCAAAAACTTGCAAATGTCTACCAAGTGTTTCACATCATCCGCAGGGCTGTTATAATTCACATAATATTAGGAGCATTCATTTGCTGCTCTGATAAATGTCCACAAACTCCTTCCAATCAATCTTAAAAATTCCCTGAGCTCTTTGATTGGCAAATCCTGAGGTTAAACTTAGTAGAGATATGTATATAAGAAAAATAAAATCATAGAAAACACAAATGAAAAAGAGTAAACTGAATACAAAAAGTAATTGATGTCTTACACACGATTGTTGCAGAAAACACCGCATTGGTTTCCGTGAAGTTTGATTAGGAAGATACAAAATGATACAATGCAAAATAAAATACATGAAAAACCATTCAAGACAGGAAAAAAAAGGCCAACTTAATTTGGACAGAGACTAATTCATCAAGCATATATGTACAAAGCAATATGAGGACTTTCGGTTTAAAAGTGGGTTATAGCCTGGAATGCCAATTTTTATGATATCCTCCATTTGTTGCTGAGAGGCAGGGGAGCACGATGGGGTGAAAATAAATAAGTATTATTTAAAAAGGCTTTAGAATAATTTTACATAATATATGTATATATATTAATTGGGTGTAAAAGTCTCATCAGCTTCCCCTGTAAAACTGGAGTAAATGCTGATTAGCTACCTAGTTCTACATGCTTCTCCATGCACGCTTGGTGTTCCTGGACTATTTACCCTACTAAGGGTTATAGGGAGGTTGTACATTAAATAACTACCTTAAATTGATCACACTGATTATAAACAAAAACACCAGCTTTGCAACTGGTGATGTGACGTGATTCAGCCTGATTTATTTAATTCAAGTAAAAAGAGGAAAATTAGCTGGACCTCTCAGTACCTCAGTCTACATCAAATATCTTGTTAGCAGTGAAGATGGAGGTGTTATAGGATTAATGTTACATCGGTATGAATTCAATCCAAGTTGAGGCAATTTCACAACAGCAGTATTTCACACAGCAGCAAAGAAAATAAAATAAAACCATACTGTAGCGGAGCAATAGGGTGTGAAAGGATGCTTTAAAGTGGAATGTATTGCCACTAATAAAGGCAGATACATGCCGTTTGCACATACAAGACACAGCACCTACATCCTACTAAAGAATGGTAGAATACACCTGACCACACCTTGATTCTAAATGCAACGTGATAACTGCAGCAAAAAAGAAAAAATAATTCCATATCTCCATAGATGTAATCGGAGACTATTTGGTTTACCAACATGATGGATTTTCACACGCAATAATGAGGTAGAACATGAATGTTTAGACAGGTGAAGATAATGCAAAAAAAAAAGAAAAAAAAAGAGGTGTAACCTTCAGAAAGAACACCGAAGAGTAAGGCATCAAAATCATTGCTTGAAAGTAAATGCAGCAAGTACTAGGCAAAAAAGAAAAAGAAAAAGAGGTATATTGCCAATGGGTTTATCGCAATGTCACAAACTTCAAATAAAAAAAAACAGTGAAAGATAATCTGTTATATGGCTTTTGAACACTGCAGTCCTAAAACCCCTCAAAGAACAGCAGCGATTCAAACTTTAAGAAAACATTCTGAGTGCAATAATACAGCAGTTTTCCCTAGTGTTCTAAATATGACTAAAACAATTAAAGCAAAACCAATAATTTCTGACTTTTTTTTTTAAACCTGAGGTAGTTCCAAAAGTAGCTTCAAAGGACGAAAGTGGATCACATGCCCCACCTTGCTATCAAATCAGTTTGATTGGCCTTTGTGCTTTCTCAGCAACTGTGTTTCCTGATTTCCTGTTTAATTGGAGCAATCGTGAGGCACTGCCGAGTGACTGTGCTCCCCTTCGTCTCCCTTCAAGGGAAGCTGTTTTCCCTGAGAACCTGGTGATGACTGCTGCGGTTTAACCGGGCAGCTGGCAACCATGTGGTCGATGCTCTGACAAAAGTGGCACTTTTTGGGCTGGGGTGGTAACTTGCACTCTTTGGCATGGTGGTCCAGACCTCCGCAGTTGTAACATCTATAAGAGAATGATGTATAGTTTGATGTCACAGGTTCAATAATACATTTTTACATCACTCTGGAACTGCAAATATTTTCTCATAAAGAGCTCTTCTATGAACTAATATTATGTTCTTTCTGGTCACCATTCAAGTTAGAGAAGAAGGACACTAGCCCTTCAGAAAAGCAAGAGTGTAAAAATTCAGTATTTATTTTGTGCTGTAGTTCATGATTAACATTCATCTTGTCTCATATTTAGCTTCGTAAATCCTGTCCAGTGAAGCTGAAAATTTATTTAGCACTTATAAAGAATAACAATTTTATGTTTCACCTACTTGGATGGTTGATATCTGTAAATTTCAGGTTATGTTATCTTTTATCTGTGCAGCACTTAGGCAACTTCGGTTATTTTAAACGTGCTTCATAAAGTTTGATTTGACATGACTTGGTTTTGACTACTTGCCGCTAGGTGGTAGCATTTAGTCTGTAACTACCTTATTGAAAGGACATTCCGACTCACAACACACAATGACTTTTAGGATAAAATTGTAGACTACTTTATAGAGTCAAATTGAAATAGGTCCCATCATGAACTAAAGTCAGGTGAAGTATTTTCCGCTAAATGTACATAAAACCTTAATTTTAAAGCTTACGTAAAGACTAAACCCTGATTCAAAGAAGGTATAGCATGGTTGGTGCCATTAGTTTAATTGGACTTGTATAGATAAACATAGATTTGTGCATTGCCTAGAGGATTTTAATGTTTGAGTGACAGAAAAACAAACAACAACAAAAAAAACAAGCTAAGCATTTAAAGTTCAAACACTGTCAAAGACTGATTCATTCGACGAATGTTCGCTATTAAAAAACATTTGTAAAGTCTCACCTGTAGCATTTGGCCAAGCTAGCATTCTAGCACTCAAGAGAGCCGGACAGTATCAGCACAGGGGTCCTCTTTGGCCATGAGCTTGACCACAATATTATTTGTAGATTTTTGTTGTTGTTGTTGTTGTTGTTGTTGGTTTTTCACTGACAAAACTTTTATAGTGCTATTGAATCAGAGCAAAGCAACCTTTTGGGGTCCCAGTGACCCTTCCATACAATTGCTACACGTGTGGGGATGGAAGACAGATGGGTGGTGGGCGTGGGTCAGCCAGTTTGTGCCACTGCAGACCCCAACTACTATTGTGGTGACAGATGAGTGTTAGACGTGCCTGCTGATGAGACGTCAGTTTGTTTCTTTGTGGTACTGTCTGTTTGTCTAGTGTCAAGATCTACACCAACAGAGCACAGAAGCCTGCTACCTTGCCATCCATCAGGAGGCAAGAGAAGGGAAAAGGAAGTAGTCCCTTTGTTTAAAAAAAAAACTGGAATCATGACCTTTGATCCTTGCCTCCCTCCTCTGTTCTAACCTCCAATCATATCCCAGCCCCCAGCCCGTTTGCATTTACTCATACACTGTTTCCATGACAACAGTGACCTTTCACCCCCTTGCTCAGGCCCTTACATCTGTTATCAATTAAATGGACAGGAACATTTTCTCCTCTCTCATTCATAAAGTTAATCATGTCCATGCCTTGCGTCTTCTATAACATTTTGACTGAAAACATACAAAACTATAGGATTGGAATCTCCTATCACAATAATATATCAATAGAATGCATGTACATTCAATCAGTTATACAGTCACCAATGAAAACATCAGGCATCAGTGTATAACCAAAGACAATTGGAGGGGGAGTGATATCTTATCAATGGGTGGCTCAGGGAAAGTTATTGAACCGCAGCAGGCCTCCCAGGACTCTTTGAGGCTGTAATGATCCCTATTCTCACAGTGACTACTCTCTGGTTCTAACCACAACTGACAGCAGTTGATACTTTTCTAAGCTTAAGTTATATCACTACTTAAAAATGCTGTTTTTGGTCTTTGAAAGAAATGCTTCGTGGATTTAATAGTTTGCCTTTATTCCTCTCCACGGATGAAGGCAATTGTAGTGTGACCAACTTAATCTGGTCAGGTGTTTGCTGAATTCTGCCTCATTTTGACTACAGAGTTGCAAATAACACTATAGAAGTTCAGGAAAAGTGTCTGTAAGCAAGAATTCACTTTGGCAGAACAGATTTAAAAGTTATTAATCCAGGTCACACAATAGTCTCCCTGCTTTGACCCGATAAGGTTATATGTGGGGGTTGGGAGTGAGGAAAAGGGATGGAAAATGGGGAGCAACTTGAGAGCAACTGAATGCCCAAACTGGACACATTAATGGATAGCTGAGCAATATATCTTAAAACTAAATGATTTGTCACTGTGAAATGAAAAATTTCTGAAAAATAGGTATTATTGATTTGAGAAAAGCAATGCCTGTTGATGTATTTAAAATTTTACTGGTGCATTTGAATCTGATTTATCAGTGAGTCATTTTTCAGCCTACCTGTCTCCCTTTGAGCGTCGTTTCTGGACCTTTTTGCCTTTAGGTCTCCTTTCACTGCCCACACAGTGAATGCCTCCCGGGCCAGTAACTCGCTGTGACTCCAGGCCCTTTAATGACTTCTTGAATGTAAACTCAACCGCTTCGCCTTCTTTCAGGCTGCGAAAACCTTCCATGTGCAACTTGCTCTGCAAGACAACATAGGAAGAGGATTAGCAGTAAAAATAGTGGATTTTCATTAATTTAGGCAATATAGGTTCTTATAAACAAGCAGTACTCTTCATTTTAGGATGCTGTATATTGGCTTACAGAGAATCAATGCCTCCTAAAAGAAAAAAAAAGCCCTGTATTGTTCTAAGTAGATACATACCAAGAACAGGATATATTGGCTATTTTCTATATGTCATCATTTGGTTACCATGTTGTGTTGTTCTACTATTTTTAGTTTAATCGCAGACAGCACAATGAATTGGTAATTGCAACAATATCATGCCAGTTAATGTAGATTGAGGAGCTTATCGAGCATTTTTTTTTTTTTTCCCCTGAAGGACCATCTTGCAATAACCAAGGACTACAATGTGTGCAGATACTACCCAGCAAAAACCAAAGCTCCAAGCATGCTTTGTCTGTTTGCCCATGTTTGAGGAGTAAATCTGATGAGGGTAACCTTCAACCCATCCCCCCCACCAGAGGAATAGCATTCCACACTGCTGCCCCCACCCACATTACAAAGCTCTGCTAACACACTGACCACTAACCCTAAACTGCAGGATGCTGGGGTTAGTACTATATGGTTGGGGGTGGGGTGAGAAGACAGTGTGGCTTCTCTTTGAGGCTGGGGGTCAGGATGACATTCCTTGGATAGTTTTGTGGCAGAAAAAAGAAAGATAAAACTAAAGAGTAAACACAAATGATGACTGATATATCACATAAGGATCTGTGTTTGAAGGTGCAATCTGTTGGGCTAAGGAAAAAAACACACCGAAGTTGGTTAATTTGATTAAACAGTGGCTTGGCTCTTTGTATGAACATTTTTAAACATCTCACAACATTAACTTTGAAGTTCTTTTTTGTACCATCATCATGTAAAGGTGATTAACAATAATTCGTTTTTGAACTTAAAACCTACGGATTCGTACATGGGAAACCCCATTTTAAATTCCCGTTAGCAGGATTAACTTGTACTAGCATGCCTTTTTTTTTTATAGACATTAATCTCATTTCTTAATTTAGTATTTGTTTAAGTTAACTCCTATTCAGTAAATAGGAACAAAATTCCGTGCTTGCCAAAACCAACTGGAGTGCAACTAATCTTACCAAGTTCCTGATTATAGAAAATCCAGTCGTATCCTTTAAGAGCTATCATTGTACCCAAAACCTCACTTTAAAGACCAAGTAAGCTTACTTTGACAAACCTGCTGCAAAACCGCAAGGCAAATGTAGTTTATGTTAACATGTAACGAGTTTGACATTAGCACCTTCAAGAAGGTATAACGCCTTAGAGATAAATGATTGTTCAACCTGACATTTCAGTTTCAACATGTGTAGAGAGGTGCAATCCCAACAGGCCTCCCTGCTCTGGTGACCATGAAAACCCACTTCCTCTCCTCCTTCTCTTCTTGCTCACCCTCCTATGCCCCCTTCAGCTCACTCCCAGTGTATGCATACCCAGCATTAGCTTATCCACAAACACAGTTAAAGCTTGGGGTTGGACTCCAAGGAAATGTTACTTGTGGCGTCTGCTCTGAACTGTCTATGTGTTTGAATGTGCCGATTGAGAAAGACATCAGAGCAGGCTTAGGACAATGGCAGGACTGCAGCTGGGAAAAAGATGGGCTTGGTCACGGCCAAAGGGTGCTTCAGTCTAATGCACGGTTCCATTGTTCACCTGCAAAGGCCAGAGGATCCTGGAAGTTAATTTTCCTTGACACCCGGCTACTAATTGTAAGGGCTTGGGCCTTTATAGTTGCCATAACCCCTTCACATTCATTATTGCTGCACACGTGCCTACTTTTCCCTATTAATGTGAGGGGATGAAGGCACTGACCACGCATTGCTTTGCAGTTTCATGCAAAAATACAAGGCTATTTTTCCGACATACTCAAAGTATACCTCTGTAAAGCACCTAGAGACAATTTTTACTGTAAAAGGTGCTATAGAAAAGCTGAATTGAAACTGAATTGAAGTAACCAAAACATCAAGCTCAGGTTTTCCACTTGAATAAACTTTCTAGCCATTGTGAAATTACAACTTGTCTGCTACAGCTAGCAAAAAAAACCCAAAACAACTTTAAATGCATCCCCATGAATGGAAAGATAAAACCCGACAAAAGCAGCTGCACGAGTGAACAAAGGCACTTTAAGTAAGCATGGAACATATGCGCAAATGACTAGCATACAGATAATACATAAACATTTCAGATGAAGACGTATCAAACCTAATAATACCTTTGTGTGGTGGCACAGTGTGGACAAATAAGTTTATCCAAAATAAACTTTGAGGACTTTGTTTCCTGTCAAAGCCCATTTTTACACAATGCCACACACCCTGCAGACGGCAAAGAGCCCTTAATCACTTTATGACAGGAACTTTGAGTGAAATAGGGTGCAAGTGGAGACTCCTCTCATTTACATGCTAAGTCTTTATCTTATCAGACTGAGGTGGAGGTGCATACTTGCATGTGAAGAAGGAAAAAAGAATGACACTCAACCCCCTACTACTCCTCCAGCTGTATTTGAAAAGGTAAACTACATTTGAAAAGCTTACCCTCTAACTGAAAACAAAAGAGAATAAAAAAATATAAATGGAAAATGTATATCAAATAAAATGTATATATATATAGTCTTAAACAAATAACCCTTTTGGTTACAATGGGTAGATTTGAAAAAGAAAAAAGAAAAGCCTTTGAAATAAATATCTTTGAAAGAAATTTTATCCCAAAAGTAAGTGACTGCATTGGGTTCAATTAAGTGTTTTAATTCATTAAAATAACATCAGTGGCGTTTTCCCAAAAACCACGAGGGAGGCAGCAACACGTGCTCCCCAGAGTCAGAAACCTTCTTTACCATTATGCACTTACAACGCATGGACCGGCCCTTTACTCACAGCTATCAGAAACTTACATTTCAATAACGGGCGGTCGAGCCTGCTTTTCAAAACAATAAAACTTTCCAAGTTTCATTCGGTTAATTTGCGCGTTTCGATGTGTTCTGTTTCGGAGTATGTCGATCATTTTAACAAATAGTTTTGTTTTTTTTTCGTTTTTTTTAAGCCTACCTGATGGACAAAGACATCAACCGGTTCGTCCAGTGGCAGGCCCTCTCGATTGGTCATGGACAGGAAGCCGAAGCCCATGCGCACGTTAAACCATTTACACACCCCTTCCCCGTAAAAAGACTGCGACTCTTCCTCGGTGCTTGGTCCCTCATCTTCCTCCGACTTACATGTTCCTGCATTGAAAAGTAAAGTAAACTTGAGAAAAAAGTACATGTGCTGGGGATGCACCTGTGCGTACGTTTACGTCTAAAACAAATCAAAGAATTTGGAAAATATCTTTCCCCCTTTCTCCCTCGCACAGATCAATGAAATCATTGAATCGAAAACACAAACACAAGACAATGCTGTATTTTTTTTAGATTACATCATTATGTTAATATCTACAGGAAAATGAGTTGCATAATGTCAAAAATATATATAAAAAAAAGCTATGATAGATATTAAAACAATCCATTACAATTAAATAAAAAGTCATCCAGAAGGATGCTCAATGAAGACGTATTAAACAACAGAATGCGGCTTATTTTAGAACTCAACCTGGGAATTCCTGGTTAGAAACGGAGCCCATGTCTTCAGTTCTGCCTTGAGTCCAAATTAGCACCCAAGCTACACTCTCCTGGTTCAGCCCCCGAGCTAGGTAAATCCACTAGGATTGCCACTTTCATGCAAAATGAGGTGAAACGCAGAAACTGCGCACCAAGAGGGAGGGCAGAGAGAGAGGTAAATAAAAGGGGTCTGGCAACCTATCCCCTAACAATAGGAAGGGGGGTATTGCTGAACACCCCCTGCTCTCTCTCTCTCTCTCTCTCTCTCTCTCTCTCTCTCTCTCACACACACACACACACACACACACACACACACACACACACACACACACACACACACGCAAACACACACAATGCAATGAGTACCTTTGAGGAACTATTCCAACTGGTCCCTGAAGTAACTGCCCCGAAAAACTCCCAACATACCTTCTGCCATGGTGCAGAGCCACTTTATTAATGCAGGATCTCTCTGATGATTTTATTTTGCCTGTCCACCTTTCCGGCAGTGGTCAGTTGTTGGTCAACACAAATGACCGTTTCTCATCTAACCCCCCACACGCTCGGTTATGTCCACGTGATTCGCAATTAGAATCCCCAAGGACAGGCTGCGTGATGGAAACAGCAAAAGTGACCAATCGTCGGACTCTTAGAATGTGCGCGTACTTGAATGGATGTGACCAGTTTGATCCTTCATTGACAAGCCCTGGATGCGTCATCTGCACAGGACTGGATATATGCACAGATAGATAGAAATTATTTTGCAACAACAACAACAACAACAATAATAATAATAATAATAATAAT
>BJFM01002193.1:10991-23493 GCA_016586285.1 Arothron firmamentum | reverse complement strand
GTTTTGGTGCCTCAGTCTTTTTTCTGAACAAAAGCCTTGATATGATTTTAAATTGCTTTCCATGATAAACAAGAAAAACACCACACAACGACTCGGAACAGTGTGGCACAATTAATTTAATAATAACGATCGTAACATTGATAAAATTAGACCTTTAACTCCCCAGTGTGGGTTTTGTGAAAGATATTTAAAAAATACACATATTCGTGAGCTGTTAGGTTAACAGATGTGTAACAATGCATGTATATTTTTATCATAATACATGTGAACATCTGCTAAGCATGCAGGAATAAGTCTAATAACACATTGTTCACCGTCAGGCTAACACCGTTTATGTTTAAACAATAAACCAGCATACTGCCTCAACAGTCATTTTCCAGCGAGACTAAATGAGAAAAAAAAAATCACCTTTGTTTGACAATAAACATAAGTTAGGAAGATAATTTAGAATATCCAAATCCATTCAGTAATTATCCTTTAAATTGCTGAGAAGATGGCTGTTTAACTATTTGATATTGCTAAGCGTCAAAATAGAATATTTGTGATTCATTAATCACATTCATTCACATTCATTAATCATCATTTCAACCGTTTCAGTATTGTTAGGACTATCACAAAACAAACAAACATTACATTTTTAAGATAACCATGTACTGTATTTTATTGGAAAATCAGTAAATTACTCTAAGAATGTAAAAACTTTTGAAAAATAGCAGAAAAATAATGAAGTCTGCATATACACTAAAGGTCTTGAGCCTCCTTTGACCTTAATATAGTATAACAAACACACACACACACACACACACACACACACACACACACACACACACACACACACACACACACACACACACACACACACACACATACAATTAGGTTGGACCCTGACCCTGATTGATAGATGAGACAAACACTATTGGATGAATAACGGCATTAGAAACCTAACATCTTTAAATGGCAGAGCTGGTAACATGCAAAAATAAATACCCAAAGTACGCAACTATAGTTTAATCTTCAGAACAAATTGATTTTCTGTCAAATGAAATCAAGGTTATTCATAATATTGATTTTTTTTCCTTCATAGCCATCTCTTGTAAAATCAACGATATATTATCAAATATCTGCAACCACAAGAGAGAGTGTAGCCTTTAGCAGTAAATGATGCAGTGAACTAAGAGTTTAAATATGTTAAACATAACAACATCATAATGACAACAAGGAAATTGTAACTGGAATTCTAACATTCCAGAGTCAACATAGGTAAAATACGATGTTTGACATGCGGTTTAATGAAAGAAATCAAAAGCCTGGGATAATAATAGTGGCAGAAGCAAATTTAACTCGTCGCTCTCCGATTCTACCAGCTGCTTCAGCATACACCATCATCCAATATTTTCTTCTACAGAAAGTGATACTGACAGCTCAAAGAAGTCTGATGTCCTGCAAGCCTCGGCAAAGGAGTAGATAATGCAGTGAAGTGAGGGATGTGCACAGAGAGCCTGAGGGAAGCTGTCTACTGGACATGCATATGGTCTTCTCCTGGTCAGCTCCACCACAGTTTCCTCCTCACCACTTATAGCCCCTCACAAGCCTGTCTTATGGCACCTTTGCCAATAAGAATGGGCAAGGCAGCTGTAACCAAGCATGCTCAAGGCCACTGACCTGGAAATATGGCTCAACATAGCAAGCCCACTCACTAGCCCCTACTGGATTTTTATGGCCTCGAGAATGTGTGCGCCCCTCTGCACGCGCACACACACTCAGACAACCACACACACGCACACACACACACACACACACACACACACACACACACACACACACACACACACACACACACACACACACACACACACACACACACACAGACAAAGAGTGAGATAACCCTTCATATCATGCTGCCAATAACACTCATCTTACTGGCAGTGTTATTATTGTTCTGAAATGTGCATTAACTGCTCACTCTAAAGATGTATGCTGTCATGACAAAGCAGATTAAAAAGGCAACATCTTTCAACCCATTCTGTCATGTAACCATCAAGTGTTAGCCTTAAGTAAAGTGGACGTTTCAAAAGCTCAAAGTCAAAAATCCATGTTTGAGGGTTTTTCTTTAACACCCCTATTTTGTTAGCTATGATGGATATAAGATCATAACCCCCCGCCTTCATATTTCATCTGTGTACAATTTCTTAACAAAGTACACTTTAAATTTACTCAACAATCGCCCATCACTTCAGGAAAATAAATAAATAAAAAATGTATATTTGTTCAATGGCTCGCAATGAGCGGAATTAACAAAGATGATGTGACACAATCTGTCATCAGCCATTACAAATCAATGGGCTCTCCACACGCTTGGGCATATTCCCAGTGGCTTTACTTCCTTAAAAATACAGCAGGTATTATAATGTGTGATAAAAGGCTTGTTTCTTTGCCAAGCATGAAATATGAGGGACATGTGACGACTCCAACGCGCCCTACTGTCTCTACTGCAGATGAGACAAGGAATCAACCATCACTCCTGAGATGTGATGAGCGGCTTTAAACTGAAGTGTCTTAACTTGTGTCACATTTAGAAACAATTAAAGCCCATTGATGTTTGATGGCAGAATGGGGGAGTACTCATTTTAGACGTTTAGCATTTCAAGTGAGCTGACATATTCAAGACAAAAGGCTGTTAGTATAATGACAGACATTGCTTAACTTGTCGTACACCTGCATTTTAATCAGCCTACAGCAGCATAAAACAGCCAACGCTGACCTAAATTTGCTCCATATTGTCCATTGATGTTCCTTCTTTCATTCTATTATGGTGTGCAATGTGACATGTACAGTGTGAAACTGATGTGAAGAGGTTCGGAGCACTCTTGTTAGCTTGATCGTTAATGTTTCAGCTTCTTTAACAGCAGCAAAAGTTAGAAATCGGCTCTCTTGCCTACAAAGGTCACTCAGCCAAGAGCACAGAGGACATTCTCCTACATTTATTTTTTTCCCCCAAGCGTGGGTGGAGCATGGGGGTGTCTCTCACCATCTCTCCATGACACACTCCCACTGCACTGCTGTCCTCAGCATCTCCATGGGGCGGTGACTAATTGCCCCCGTAAATCACTGTGCGGGCCGCAAGATCCTCCGTTTATTTTTCCTGACAGTAATTTAGTGCTTGCTCTTTTACACACTTGTCATTGCGTGTTTTTCCTCACATTAGAAGCTGGTGGAAAAAGGACGGTAATTAACGGTGCGACAAGCTCTCGCCATGGCTCTTTCATCATAGTGTGATAATTGTGCTCCTTGTCTGTCTCAGTTTCCCCTGGAACTTCCTCGGTGCTATTTGTCAAGATGGAGAAATAGGCAGGATTCTTCAAGGCCCGGCTGCAATTCGGCTCGCCTTGTTGCTGGTTTTCCTATTTGTATCACGGCAGGGTCATTTATATTTCCCACTAAAATTGTCAAAAGTATTAGCTTTATCCTGTAAAAGATATATGGTAAACATATCTGAGTGCATGATAGCAGAGGTGCCCCGTGCATGCTACAGCTCCTTTTCACCAGGATGGGAGGACGTAGAGAAGCTGGCAAGGATGTAATAAGCATACCTCCTTTAGATGTAACGTAAGAGCTAGGTCAGTGGGGATCCACAGAACAGCTGAGACCTTAGAAAAGCCATTCAACAAAGTAATCTATTAACAGGAAAACCTAGTTCACTCATCTCTTAAGAATGTGCAATGGAATAATGCGGCTGTGACATGTCACATTCTATTTTTATCATCTGTGAGCAGGTGACTCACTGGCTGCCTTGTTATCCTCTGCTGTTCCACATTGAGGATGCACAGTATCCATCACCCATAACCTGCACCCGTGAGGTTAAGTCATCAATAACTTTGCAGCAGAAAATATTGCGGAGGACTTGGAGGCTTGCTTAAGGTCCTCAGACTGGCTGTTCATGCTCCCAACTCATCCTGTATTTTTTATTTTTTTTTAATATCTTTATTCTCCTGTCACAGACAGGGGCTAATGGGATGTGTGGTCAAGATTTCAGGATCCATCACTGGCTTGCTGAAGAATTAGCATGGGCCCCATGCATCACCTGCCAGAGCTGTCAGGCCTGCTGTCTAGTGTGCTTCATTATAGCACCGGCGCTGTGCTGCCTGTCTCCCCTCAGAGCTCACTTCTCCCCAGCCACGAACTACAGGCCTGGGGGGGTGGGGGTGGATAAAGGCCTTACCACGCCCCTCAGTGTCAGCCCTGGTCAGTAGCCACTAAATTAGGATACACTAAGGATACTCACAGACATCCCTCCTATCCTTTCACTCCTCCATGTTTATTTCTCCTCTCATCAGGAGTAAAAGTCTTTCAAAGAGTAATTATGAAGCATTTGGACCTGGTCCTGATGCAGGAACTGTTAACTTCTCTGTTGGAGAGCAGGGAGTGTTGTTGCTCTCCTTTTTGTGGCTCAGCCCTTATGGTTACCCCCTTCTCCACCAGCCCACCTACCCCGCCCAAAACGGTGCTTCTTTATGTCTCCTCTGCAGCGCAGATTAGACCAGCAGTGCTAAGAAGGTCACAGCGAAAATGAAGAGAGCAAAGCAGGACTACAGCTGGGGACCCTGCCCTGGTCCTTTTCCGTTCCCTCTTATTAGCAAATCAAAGCTGCCTCCAGAAAGATTCGCACTCCTCACCTGATTTTGTCCTTTTCCACTAATCACATAGCCACTTTGACTTGACTGACAGTTTTCTTTATAATTGGCCCATGATCTGGCAAAGATCTAATAACCAGAAAATCCCCTCTGAGGGTCCGCCAGGCTTGGGCGACCAGTCTACATACACACACACACACACACACACACACACGCGCGCACACACACACACAGACACATGTATACACTAACCCAACCATCCCCCTAACGCCATCTGCAAACAGGCCGTCGCCATGCCACACTGTTTGTGCACAACAGCGGAGAGTTAATCTTAAGGTTCAATAATGGTGTGAATATTCAATGAGTTGCCCAGGCAGAGGATCCACAGTAGCACAATCTAATTACTGTTCATTTGCCAGAGTATCAAAGCCTAATTACCGTTCATTTTAATGCTCCAGAGAAAAAGGGAGGAGAAGCCGGGTTAGAGAACGATGTCCTCAAGAGATCAGTCAGTCAGTCTTTATCTATCGCCTTTGCGGGCTCTCTGCAGCTCATTGTCTCAGAGCAATGCCAGCATTGGTGTCTGCAGACATCCTGTATTGTGTGTTTTATTGCGTGAGCAAACATTCAGAATTTCTTCAAACAAGCACATTAATCAATCACAGAGGCAGGTTAGACGAGGAGCAAAAAAGAAGACAAAAAGCACAAGACAAAAGCAAGAAACAGGGTCCATAATCCTGAGCTTACTGATTCTTTTCTCCTCTTTATCTGTTTAATGTGTTGTGGGTAAATACTGTATCAGACAGGGAAAGGGAGGGGACTGTCATCACATTGTCTTTGCTTTCTCCGGAAGAAAGCTCTTTTTTTCCGCTTTCTTCTCACCTATTTCGAACAGAAGTCACTGCAATCATGATCTGCCAGCCATTTGACAGATTCTGTCACCAATTAGCAGCTAAATCAGCCTCTCCCCAAACAAAAATGAAGCAATTTATATGTCGTATAAATCATTACTTAGCACTTGTTTCTTCTCTTTTCATTCACGCTATCACTCCTTCAAGGGAGAAATCAGATGCCTGCAATGCAGCTCAGTGGTCCTCTCTGATCTTCAGGCTCCCGGCTCTGGTGCAGGGGGCCCCTGTGGGTGGGGAATAAACCCTGTCTCCCCTTATCGGGAAGTTTGTCTTGTGAATTTCTAACCCTTGCTCCAGAAAATTTACAAGGCGTTGACGATCTCTTTAATGAGGCACACCAAGCCGTTTCCCTGCTTTCCCCATGATAGGATGTTAAATGAAACGCTGCATGTACATGCACAGTTTGTTATCATTCAGTCTGCTTCAGACTGCAAGCTGGTCATTATCCTGCCATTATTTTGCCTGATTAACAATCGCCAGTGGAGGACACAATGGCTGTGTCTTGTTCTCCCCTTGGTGGGATGGATTGAACCCAGCTTGAAAATTTGCATTTACATGATCCGACTGAGCGGCTTATTAGATCTGGATATTTATTTTCCACTTAAAGTGATGTTTGATTACACTTTAATAAAGAACAGGAAAGCCACTGAGCTGGTTGGGACTGACTGATCCTTTCCAGTGGTTTCTTAGGGATTTGGTGTAATAAAATGCACAAGACAAAACATGAAGAAGGACCAATAAGGGACTCAGGTAGGACCATGCAAAATTGGATTCTTTCAATCCAGCAAAATTAGTAATGTTAAGGGGAGGGATATAGCTAGATCAGACATAGATACAAATTCAGAAAGGCTGATCCTTTTGAAAATCCCATTCTTTCCAGCCTAAAACATCACAGAAAAAACAGTGCAGACGTATGCTAAAGAGTCGCAATATTGTTCAGCACACGCAGGCAAAATCAGTGGAAAAAATAGGTACAAAATATAAAGAAACCATTTTCTTTAAAAAGCTAACTGTTCAGCTTTTTTCCAAACTACTTTATTTTGACAGAAAGACACAAAATAGCAAGTCATATTATGCAGAAAGCATTTAGCATTTTAAAAATTTGTTAACATGCACATTGGAAAAAAATTTTTGCTGCTGTCCATATGCTTTTTTTTTTTTTTTTTTTAATTTGATAATACACAAAAACTGTTCAAGTGATACTGTACAAATGTAGTTTGAGGGTGGGGGTGGGTGTTAAAAACTTACACAAGCATTTTCAACTTTAATATCATGTAGCTCAATATGACTTCAGGGTCAGAGGTAAAAACTTCACAGTGCAGGGTACTGGATAAATATTGACACGGAACATACAAAGGAAACCATGTTCCACCTGCCAGGACATATGGGAATAAAAAAACAAATGTGTTTGTCAGTCAAAGCAAAAATGGAAAATACGATGAGAGTAAACACCATAATTGCTTATGGACATTTACTTTAAGCCAAGTGATGTTACGCTTGACTTAATCAATATTTGCCTTGAGACGCCATCCATAACCAGGTCACAATTGATAAATAAGTCACACACAGAGGAGAGAATGCAGAGGTCGTGATCTCTGATGGGGGCGGTGTGGCTGAAGTGTTACGTATCTCCTGGACTTGAGTGTGGTGTGCATGGTCTGAACAATAGATTTATTTACACCAGAGCTCCATGAAACATGACAACTGTCATGTCAACCACAAAAGGTTAAGGCTTAACACCTCCTGAAATTTGAAATATTTGTTTTCTACCTTTCCTGCACAAACATGGACTCATGCATAAATCCTGTCTTCCAGCTCCTGTAGCTGCTGCTCATTGTCCACCGAGGAGCACAGGCACACAGGGTGAAAATGCAGAGGTGAGCCTTTGGCCTGGAGTGCCCCTCATTTAAGACGATCGACAAAATCAATAAAGTGAAGTATGTTTCCTCGCTCTTTTGGCTCTGTTCCTGCTCCTGAAGCATTCCCTCAAGTAAGCTACTCCAGCTGAGTTCTGTTACAGCAGCTCTTTCCCCACGTGTATACACCCTCAACCACTGTCTTCCCCTCAGCAAATTGAAAAGTCTAGCAAAACACACTACATGCTGCTATCTCAGTGGCAAACCAGCACTGAAAAACAGCCAAGACTTGACACAAACTCAAACAGTCCTATTTTAGACCACTGTGCTTTTTACACACAAACAAGCGTGTTTTTTTTTGTTTTGTTTTGTTTTTTTATCATACAGGAGGAAATAGGACAGGTACATCGTGATTACGAATATGGCACTGTTGCAATATGTGCATACAGTGTAGATTCTCTGCATTGCGATTTGTAATTCACCCAGAAATTTCTGGATTCTGGGCTTCACGTCATTGACAAAGGCTCGATCAGTTCATTTACCATGAGTGCGTTTGGAGCTTAACAAGCATGAAATGCAAATCATCATCCCTAAAAAGAGGACCAGCTGGGTTCTTTTGGTCGTGTCACTTCATTTGGCAGGAGGACAGCAAGATCACGTTCAAGAGGCCGAAACTGCACAGGCACATCACTGGCAGCACAGACAGCACCAGATTCCAAAACCCTTATGGTTGACAAATGGCTTAAAAACAGCATGTGATGCTCACTGCAAATCTTTCCTCACTTTCTTAACAAACCGTTCATTTACAATAAATGCCACATAAAGCGAAAAAGTGTTTTTCTTCTTATTCTTTTTGTTGTGTGTGTGTTTATTTTTTATTCCCAGTATGCCCAATTAGGATATGCACCACCACCATTGGCTACTGTAAAAATGGGAGGGAACCTGAATATGTTTTGGGGATTTAATCCTTTGACTGACACCAATACATCCCCAGGCTGTGTACCATTATTTTAAAAAAAGGTAAATATTCACAGTACAAAAACGTTTGTTTGGGTACTTTTTTTTTTGTATTCATTGGTGATTTATCGCAAGATTATCCTGCAAACACTTAGCAACTCACTTTGTGTTTTTTTGTGTGTGTGTTTTTAATATTGCATGGATCATGTAAAATATGATCCATGCAATATTAAAATATATAAAATATAATATTGCATGGAACAGGTTAAACCTTTTTCCATATATGATTGAATCTACAGCATTAAACAAAAAATTTAAAAAAATCTAATTGTAGTTTTTTTCTTTGATGTACACTGTTTCTGGTTTCTTTTGTCTTGAATATCTTTTGTTTGTCAATACAATTTTTACTTTTTGCGTCTCATTGACCAAATGTTTCGAACAGTGAAACATTCAATAATCTGTGTATGAGCATAAAAGGTAACTTTGAGAAAGCCTCTCGCGTCCTAATAAGAGCTCGTTGAGGTGTGAGAGATGAGCTGTTTGGGGAGGGGGTCTGCAAGGTCAAATCTTTGGGTTCATGGACCCTGAGGAGGAAAATTGATTGTTGAGTGTTAGGGGATGGGTAGGAGGTAAACATTTAACTGCTGACAGTCAAACTCTGGCCCTGCAGGAGAGAGCAGGCAGCGCATTGCTTAACATCATTTCCACGGGCCTGTGTTCCACCAGCCTCTTCCGTTCAATGGGGCAAGACCCTGTGCTTTTGTTACAATTAACCTATTAGGAGAAGCCTTTCATTGGCAGGTGATTCCACACTCCCTTGCGTGCCTCAATAATACTATTTTGATGTGCGGGACTATGGCCCACAGACAATCCTGTTGAAAAAATGGAAGATGCTTCATCAGAAATGATAGGTCAGCTGCAGTTACTTCAAACCACATTTTATTGAAATCACCTAACCCCACATTCTATCCCTCATTGTTTGGTATAAAGGTGTTGTTTCTGCAAAACATACATCCTATATGACCTAGAATAAAAACAAATGACTCTTGCCTTTTGTGAAAAGCATAAAAGTATTTAAAAACTGACCCCAAGGGTCTGCTTTGTCTGTGGCTAGAGGCATTATTATACCTTGGTTGTCACAAAGTACCCCCTCAGGTCATTACTCCCAGGCAGCCACGAACCTTTTGGCAGAATCTGAGCTCCATTATCTGGGACGCAGAGAAGGGCTGAGTGGAGCAAAAGAGGGAGGAGGACGAGCATGGGTGGGATCCACTGGCCGTGGATCTGAGAGAAAGGAGAGGTAGAGGGAGATGGCACCATTCTGATTTGATGTTTCCTGGGGTTTCTCGCAGGCCTGGAAGCTGCCCATTTGGGACGGGTTCTAGTGGGAGCTGGCATGTGCTGGCAGAGAAATACTTAACCCAATCAGGAACATAATTGAATATTTTTTCATCTGCTTTTCATTTGATGCATATATTCTCTTTCGTTAAACTACTTTTTTTCTTTGCCAGTTCCAACCCATTGGAGTGCAGATGAGACTGATTTGGCTTTTTTGTGTTTTAAATCAAAGCAAAAGCCTATTGTAAAATACAAAAGCATTATTATTCTGAGGCCCAAACAAAGAAATATGTGTCAAGCCACACATCCATCACAGGGCTCAGTGCATAATGCTTTCAAAAATAATATATTGTGTCATTAAAATGAAAGATTGGCTATCTGCAGGACAGAGATGCTTTGTTGTCCTGGAGTCCAACCCACAACTCTGGAATGAGCAATAGATCCGAGTTACTATAGTTTAAATAATGCAGTGAGAATGAAGTTAGGCTTTTTGCACTCTATATGCAACCTTTATCTATCTATCTATCTATCTATCTATCTATCTATCTATCTATCTATCTATCTATCTATCTATCTATCTATCTATCTATCTATCTATCTATCTATCTATCTATCTAGACATTATTTCCCAGTCTAACCATGCTTGGCTCAACACATTTCATATACTTAAAGGTGATGCAACTTTAGGTTTAATTGTGCTCTGGGCTCGCCACAAACATTACAAACGAGGCAGGGAAAATGATGTGTGTGGAACTAGTGTGGAGTTATTAATAGTTTGATTTGTGCTTCACATTCAATTCAACTACAAATACAGTTTGTGGGATTATTCTGTTTAATAACAATAACAGTTCAAAGACCTCTATGACTATGACCAAATTTATAGCCGATTATGTAAATTCAATCCAGAAACATATAAGCAGTTGCGGAACTAATTTATTTTCCTACTTAACACGTGGGAAATGTCATCGGAGGAAATCTAGACCAAAGATGCTCTTTTTTTTTTTTGAGCAATTACTCATTTATTACAACTCCATTTTGAAGACAGCAGAACTATGGTGTGCTGTATTCTCACTACCCCACTTCCAAAGTGTCACATGTGCGTGTCAGAACGTCAATCAAACATGACAGCTATTTACACTCACTGGATAGGATGAAAGCTCCTGGCTCGATCACTCAGGCCTTGTTCACCTAAGAGAATAGGTGAGGAGGCAGACAAAGGAGGGAAAAGCCCTGTAAAATTTTAGCTTCTTGGCTGTCAGGGGGCCTTTGCTATAGCAGGCATGCCACAAACACAACAGCTATGTGGACGGGTATGAGCCTGTTCAGAGTTACAGCAGAAATGCACGCACATACATACACACACACACACTCACTCTGCTGCTGCTGCTGCAGTAAAACTGCGATGCAGGCTTTTGATGTTCAAGGCGCTGTATCTGTTGTGCATGTCTGTACTCTCAAATCATTTCCAGCATTGCGAGTAAAACATGGAAACAAAGGCAAACAACATATTCAAAAGTGTCAAACGACACATCTGGCGTTTCATGTTTGCAGGATTGCAATGACACAGAAGCAACAGCCGTCGGTGAGGATGCAGGACAGCCTAATTGACAGTGGCTGCTGCAGGAGGAGGTAGGTTAAAGCAGCAAAAACTCTCAATGGCTGTCAGAAACTATCCTCAAGGAAAAATAACTGTAATTACAATGTGGATAAATAGTTAAAGGATTCTAATTTACCACTGCAAGCAAGAATTGAGAGTCTCACTGGAGCAGTGTCTGCAGAAAAATTAATCAACTGATTAATCATTCATGTAATTTATCAAGCTAAAATGTTCCGCAGTCTTAGCAGCTTTTCAGTGTGAGAAACGGCTATTGGAGCGATTTCAATTAAGAAGCAGCATTTTTTTTTTTTTTTTTTCTATGAAATTTTCCAATACAGTATACAACGTTTTGCCACTGTTTGGGCTCAAAAACGAATGACTTTGAAAACTAATGAAACTAACTGTTGGTGAAAATAAAGAGCTGTGACACGGGACAGTCATTGGCCCATTTTCTGAGAAACCCGAAGGATTAACAAGTCACATTACACTGTTGATGAGTGTGAAGGTGAAATGTGAGTTGGAAAAGAAAGTGAAGAATGTGATGTTTCTGGATGCTTTGTTAGTCAGATGGCATAGCGATAATGTTTGACGAATTGAAGGAAAAAACAGAATAACTGATTGTTCTTTTATATATGTGGTCCCAATATTTGATCATCTTAGTGCAATGAAATAAATAATGAAATAAAAAATAACTAATTTTGCATCATAAAACAATCAGGGACATTAACGTGAATAAGAAAACGAGGCTAAAAGGACGGTATACCCATAGGCCCTTCTCCTAAAAACTAGCTGGTTAGCTGAGACCATATTGGAAGGATATGCCACATAAGAAGGGTATCCCATAAACAAACAGCACTGTGACCTCACATTGACCTCATCAGACATTTTTTTTTAGCCCAAAATTACTTATACTTAGTACTTAAATACAAATGATCCTTTTTTTATTGTTACTATTGTTAGGTTCCTGCATGTTCGGGGGTTGTTTTGTTGTCCATGTTGTCTTGTTTTTGTCCACTAGGGAGCGTAGCAGTCTCAGTCTTCGCCGGTGACTGGCACACCTGCGGGACATTGCAATCACCGGTGCATTTGAGGCAGCTGCACCTGAGCACCAGCGCCAGATCGTCTCACCTCCAGAGTGGTACTAGGACTTTGACTAGATGCTTTCCTGTGTTTGTTGGATTGCTTCTCACAAGTGTTTTTCCTGTTTCCAAG
>BJFM01002190.1:49775-68659 GCA_016586285.1 Arothron firmamentum | reverse complement strand
CTTTTCTTTTTTTTTTTTTTTTTAGCTCTAAGCTGTCTCAGCGAAACATCAGCGATTAATTTCTGTGCATCTGTCCGGTGCTCGGTGGGGCCGCCAGGCAGAAGCTGGAGTTAAAAATAAGCACAGTTAGAGTTTGTGGAGCCGCTCAGATGTGGGGTATTAAACCACGCCAACATTAAAGCAGGGCTTTATTTCTCTTTTTACCACAGCGTCCGGCAGACATGTGGGAAGCCTCCAAACACATGAAGACAGATGGACTGCCAGACTGACTCGTGTTTGTGTTTCAGGGGAGCGTTCTCTGAGGTGGTCCTGGCTGAGGAGAAGAGGACCCAGAGGTTAGTGGCCATCAAGTGTATCCCGAAGAAGGCTTTAGAAGGCAAGGAGAACAGCATCGAGAACGAGATCGCCGTTCTGCACAAGTAAGACAGATTACAGATTACATGCCTGTATGTGACTATTTGAAATCCTACACGCCAGCTTCCGGAATGTAAATTTTTCATGACTGCAGCTTCAGCTGTGCAGCATGCATGTGGTGTCACATTACATGTAAATCACATATACTCTACCAGTGTTTCTGCTTTACATGGTGAAGGACTTACTGGATGCTGTTAAACGCCCCAGTATAACCAGTCCGTTTAGGCTCTGCAGAGAATCTCACAAGAGCATGGAGCAGGTGGCTTCAATCAGCGGTTAATTAGGGTTTAGATACACTTAGGATTTTAATCACTTTCCATTTTTGGAACAAATACACATTTTTAATACAGCCGAGTCGATGGGCAACCGCACATTAGACGGATGCTTGAGAAGAAAGCAGCCTGATTGTGAAATCGTTACTTTCAGACAGAGTTTTTAATTCATTTGAACAGAACTGTACTGACTGGTGTTTAACAACACGACTTCAAATTTTGAGTTTGAATTTTAATTAATTCACAACAGGACCTCAGGCCTCACCTCCGCAGTCACAGTGTTGGCTGCTGAAGCCGTTCAAACACGTTCCTCTGAGGATGTGAGGAACTACAGACCGCGGTTAAAATGGCTGTCTACACTCGTTCCTAAGTTATTTTTAGAGCTCCTGTTGCCTGGGTTACACAGGACTCAATTCAAACCAATATATACGGCGATGATCCCTCCTGAGGTGAAGGTGGTGGAATGAGCGCGGTGCAGGTTGGTAAGCGGCTCACAGTAAATGCAGGGAAACTAAAATAATCACAAATAATATTCTTAGACTTATTCATTTTTGAAAACACCCATTTTTTGGATAAAAGGCAAAAAGGACATTTATATTGTATTATTTCTGAATACACAATAAGGTAATTGAGCTGTTCTGTTCCTGGTTAGTAATGTCAGAGGCAGCCATGTTAATCTGGTTCTGGCTCTCTGTGACACCCTCAGGTGTTTGACAGAGGTCAGCACCACCCTGCACTACTTACCGAAGCCCTGACAATCACATCTCAACACCTGACAACCCTGCGCAGATGCTCAGGCAGAATGGGTCGCCATGGCAAAGGTTGTGCCACTGTCTGCGCTGACTGGATTGATATTTTCTCCTGGGCATCTCTTTGCATCTTTCACGGTGACTTGGCAGAGTCAGTGCTGCTGTTGTGGATAAGACACGGGCGAACCTTTGTACCGAGTGTCCTCTGGCAGAAAAGCAGCTGGACACGCTGGTCAGGCCAAAAAGAAAACGCAGAGATTGTGAGTCATCTTCTCACATCTGCCCCCACGAGTCTCGGGGGCAGGAGTACACTGAGTTTGGCCAATTAGGGAGCTGCGTGCCGTGTGTGTTGTGGACCCCCACCCGGTTGAAAATACTGTGAGTGCAAACTGCACCACTCATTTGATGGACTACATTCTTTGTTTTTGTTCTGTGCAGGATTAAACATGCAAACATCGTTTCCCTGGAAGAGATCTTTGAAAGCAAATCACACCTCTACCTTGTCATGCAACTGTGAGTATTCGTGTGTGAGTCTGTGTGATTTTCTTGCTCCTTTTGTGCTTCTGCTTTTTTTTCCCTCCCACACATTGCGTGACACATGCGGGTAACTGTGCTTTTACACACATGCAGGTACATAATGACAGCTTCTCGTGGATGCAGGCGAACAAACACTGCTTTGTGTGTGTGTGTGTGTGTGTGTGTGTGTGCGCGCGCGCGCGCGCGCGCGTGTCACCCACAACTTGTAATTGGGTGTGGATTTGATTCAAACAAAAGGAAAGTTTCTGTAGAGAAATGTCTCCTCCTGGTGGTGAACGAGAGTAACAGCGTCGCAACTAAAATGTCCACGTTAGTATAAAACACACAATAAACAGCAAGAGCACACAGAAAAAAAATCTCAGCTCAGTCTCAGTCTCAGTTATTTGTTACAGTAATAATTTATCTTCATTCATGTAATTGCAGCTGATTTTGCAGTTGCCGTCCTCTCTCCTCCAGGGTGTCCGGTGGGGAGCTCTTTGATCGGATCATAGAGAAGGGCTTCTACACCGAGAAGGATGCCAGCAAACTCATCCAGCAGATTTTAGATGCTGTCAAATACCTCCACGACATGGGCATTGTTCACAGAGACCTCAAGGTCAGTCTGGGGGGACACATTTGACCCCCTAATACTATAACCTTTATATAAAAACGTGTTTTGTTGGATGGATAGTGGATGGATGGATGGATGGTGAAGAAGTGGTGTGATTAACATATGTTTACATTACTGCTTTGTTTCCGTTCTTGCCGCAGCCAGAGAATCTCCTGTACTACAGCATGGATGAAGATTCTAAGATCATGATCAGTGACTTTGGGCTGTCAAAAATCGAAGGTGCAGACAGCGTGATGTCTACGGCCTGTGGGACACCAGGATATGTTGGTAAACAGGCTGGATAACATCCTAAATATGAAAAATCTGTTTCCATTTAGACCAGGAACACTAGGGTGGAGGTAGTGTTGTGTAAATCCATCACATAAATATTTAAAGTTGGGAAATGTTTCAGCATATTTGAGGTTAGTTTGGCCAAAATGGGGAAAAAAATTCCACAATTCATTATTCCATCTGAAATGCAGCTAGGCGTAATCAATGTGGCATGATCAGCTGCAAGTTTAGCACCTGAAAATGAGCCGTTTTGTGTTTCGTTGCCTTGTTCAGCCCCCGAGGTTTTGGCTCAGAAACCCTACAGCAAAGCTGTGGACTGCTGGTCTATTGGTGTCATTGCATATATCCTGTAAGTCCAATACACAAATAAGAAGATGCTGTATCAGCAGTGAAGTATAAAGTGAGTCTAATGATTTGTGTGTGTGTGTGTGTGTGTGTGCTGTTCTGTGCACCTCAGATTGTGCGGTTACCCTCCGTTCTACGACGAGAGCGACGCCAAGCTGTTTGAGCAGATTCTAAAGGCCGAATACGAGTTTGATTCTCCTTACTGGGACGACATCTCCGACTCAGGTAGCGGAATTCCTCTCCTGTCTGATGCTCTTCTAGTCAAAACCCGGAATTGTGACTGTATTTTGTCACGTGCAGGGTCAAAGTGCGCACGTGTTGAAAGCTCCCCCAGAACAGACGTTGAATCTGAACTTGAAGGGTGGAACAATTTTTGCAAGGATCAAAATTACAATTCGAAGATGAGGTCAGGATGAAATGTTAAGTGCAGGCTGCAGTAACGGAGACGGCTGGCAGGTTCTGTTACTGTGGACAGAGAAAAATGACCCCGACCCTCCGAACATGTCATCTTAAATAAACATTTACTGCTTTTCTGCAACTACAGCAAGTTAAAATCTGCACAACCACGATGCTCCCCAAACCAGACAGGAAAGAAGCTAAATGCAACTGCTGCTGCTGCTGCTGCTTTGATGCATTGAACTTCATAGATAAATAAATTCTGTAATCTGTTTTTTCTTTTTTTCTGTAATTGTAGCTAAAGACTTTATTACCCACCTGATGGAAAAAGACCCCAACAGTCGTTACACCTGTGATCAGGCTCTGCAGCACCCCTGGTACAGATGTTTCACTCCTCTGTTGCAATGTTTCAGCATTCTTTGGTCTTTGGGATCACATAAGTGTTTGGGATGCAGCGCTACAACACCTACGGTGGGTTTACTCACTTGTTGGTCTTTTAGGATCGCTGGAGACACAGCTTTGGATAAAAACATCCACGAGTCCGTCAGCGCTCAGATCAAGAAGAATTTTGCCAAGAGCAAATGGAAGGCAAGTCCAGTGTGAATTCAGACGCTCTTAACTGCTTAATTTGTGCCACATGTTTCCCCTTCTATAAAGGGGAAATATTGAAGATTCTGTTGTGAATACCAGGAGTCAATCCAAGACATGCTTTTTCAGTTAAAGGTTTTAGGAAAGGATCTTGATTTAATTCCTTATAAAAATATTAAACTCTTGGGACTGCCACAGATCTCCAGGCTGTGGTGAAGGTTTGTGGTGACTCATGAGGGGAGGTCATTCCAAGCACCAGATTGTTCATCTTGATATGTAAAAGCCTTTCAGACTGAGTACTGTTTTTCTATTAAATGAATATTAGCGCATTCACTTCCCTCATTGTGGGTGCAGCGGACATTTTTTTGTTGTTGCTGGAGGAAAGACAGAACATCCAGCTCTCTGCTCTTAGCCAGAGCAAATTTATTATTCTGCTGGACCAAAACGTAAGCATGATGAATGGACCGTCACGTTTGAGCCAGGACTTCTTTTTCCTGACCAAATGTTGCAGTTTAACGTTACCTGGCATTAAGGCGGAGGTCACCTCTAGTCTGCGCGAGTCTTGAGGTTGTTTTAAACACTGTCCATGTGATTGTTTTGTTGTTTTTTTTACCCTGCAGCAAGCTTTTAACGCCACAGCAGTGATCCGCCACATGAGGCGGCTGCAGCTGGGCACCAGCACCGAGGGCCCCAACCCAAACCTGCTGCTGCCCGATGAAGATGCAGGTACTTGTCTGTTGTGTGTCTCACGCCACATATTTCCTGCCTCCGCTCAGTAAAGTTTTTTTTTTTTGGTCTCACCAAAGAGCGCTGTGAAGGAGGGTGCTCGCAGAGCGTTGACGGCGACGCCGACCCGATGTCCAACTGCACCTACCGCTGCCACCCGACCGGCAGGGTGTGATCGCAGCTCCCGCTCCACTTACCTGTCTAATATATCCCGACTTTCCAATTTTTATCCCCCGGTGGAGCCAAAGGCACGATAACCTCTCCTATCTGGTTTGGAATACCACCACATTCCAAGCTCTGGCCTGGAAGGGGAGCCAGCCTGCTCAGCCTGAGACGGAAGACTTAAGTGAGGAATGATGAAGAGGAGGCAGCAGAGGAGATGGGGCAGGTAGTTTGAGATGAGTTCATATGGTGGGAGGATACAGACAAAGATAACTCTCTCCACTGTCGTGTCAGAGGGGAACTGTTTTACTGAAGTAGGGAAGAGCTTCCTGGACGCTTTCATTCATGATTCAACCATTTCCTTTTATTTGATCTTTATGGTTTTGTCTGTTTTTGCATTTACATTAATGTTGCAGTTTTTTTTTAAATATCCTTGAAACCCAGGAAGAATATGTGCATGCTCAGGCAGGTTTTCTACGTGCATGCATCTTGTTGTCTTATAAATATAAACACACACTTTAAGTTTAATGTGCGAATATGTTAAGGTGGGAGGGCATAGATTGTATTGATATGTTGCCATATTTTAAATAATCTGAAACAACGTAACAACGTACACATTGCAGTGTTTCTGGTGTGGCGTGATGTGGTCGTTTATGCAATGGAAGGGCCGTCGGAGTAGCCTTTCTCGTGGCGATATTGTGTTTCCGTTCAGTGGTTTAACTTTTCTGAGGAAGGAAAAACAACCCCACACCTACCCACTGTTGCACAGGGATTTAACTTAGTCTAAGGTGCCTTTAGGACTTACACAATAACGGTTTTACTATGGGTGGCTACGAAAAGGTTCTGCAACAAACTAACTTTTCCATTCTGCGCGTACCTCATGATCACCTGGAATGTGC
Organism: Arothron firmamentum; assembly: GCA_016586285.1. Taxonomy (NCBI): domain Eukaryota; kingdom Metazoa; phylum Chordata; class Actinopteri; order Tetraodontiformes; family Tetraodontidae; genus Arothron; species Arothron firmamentum. The sequence continues at coordinate 62,691 of BJFM01002190.1, read as the reverse complement.
AGTTTGAAGCCTCCGTCTGAAAGTTCTCTAAACTCAGGCGTGATGCTTTTATGCACGCTGCATACAATATTCATGTTTATTCTGTACCTTAACTGATCTAAATGGAAATACCATCAATATTCAAATAAATTAAGAGACATACTAGTAATCACATTTTTAAATATGTTGTGACATTTATTTTGAATCTCGTCGTTCCCCAAATGGCCGGCTGAGGTCAAACAAGGCAGCCGTGTCACGCGTGTCCCCTACTTCCATTTGCTTACACTGTAGGTGTGGTTTGCGTGGAAAACGTGATCAGGCGTTGAGGAAGATGACGTGAGATTCCATCCCTGGTTTCCTACCTTGCATGACGCTTTGGTCATGTGACATTTAGCTCTTTAGGGAGGCCGGTTCCTGTTGGGATGTTCCAGCAGGTTTTCAACGTGCTGCTCAGAAGCTTCTTTCCTTATTGTAGTGGTTTAGAATCGTGACGTGATGGGTGACATTAAACTTTGACGCAGAGCTGAGGCTGGTGTTCAGAGATTCCCTGTAGCAGAGCGAGCTCTCAGTTTATTTTTTTAGCGAATCGATTGTTAGAAGCGGCCGCAGAGAAAAATTTTAGGGGGGAAAAAAGTATGTTTTGGTTCATGCAGCTGGAAAAGGAAACAGTTTCCATTCCGCTGCAGTGAAACGAATCTTATTCACCGCTGGATAAAGGAAAACAGAAACTTACAAAAGAGGTGGTGGGAAAGAAGTCACCCTTGTCTTTAAATCACTCACTCCATCTTTAAAATAACTGCACAGTCAGTAAATTTAACTCTTGCAGAAGGTGTTTCTCATGATTCGCGATTCGATTCTCTCTAACTGCTTTAACGAATATAATTACATTTTTGGTTAAAATGGGTGTATAAATATATGTTGCCTTTTTGAGAAATGCTTTCTTTTGACCACACATGCTGCGACATGGGTTGAAAAACAATTGGAGTTCTGTGTGACTTGTGCTCGGAACTGATTTGTTAGATCTGCATTAAATTCTTTGTCTATGCATCATGGATCCGAGTCATTCTTTTGATTGGGGAGAGCGTGATCGGGTGCTTGTGACCAGTACCCTGAATCCTCCATCTTTAGGCAGAGCTAAAGCTAAATCATCCAGTTTTTTGTTTTTTTTAATTTTTAAAGCCAGAAATGTGGAAAAAGCAGGGATGATCTACGTGTTTCTGCTACTGATGATTAAATTTCAATTTTAAATTCTGCTTTAAAGGTCTCTAACGTCTGAGGAATGCTGGGGGACTGTGGTGCGTGGTTTGGCATCTGGATGGTTCAGAGGAGAGCAAGAACGTGATTCTGGTGGTCAGAATTCTATGGTCAAAGCAAGACGGTTAGTCTGAGGACTGCTGACAGACAGAAAAAGAAGGGCTGAAAATTGTAAATACGACTGGTGGGAGGGATTAAAAGGCCCAGGACACATTTGAAGACATTAAGTTTAATTTGAAAAGTGAAATCACAGCAGAGAAGATGGAGGAGACTCCTTCTGGAGGTCTGCCACTCATCTCTGAAGGAAATGTTAAACAGAGACGCCCCATATCAGAACAGCTGACCCAGAATCAGTGTTGAACGCCAGCAGTTTGGAGCATCTGTAATTCGAACCTTGGAATAGCAATGAAAACCACATTCTGCTCTGGACGTCCGCAAGAATTTGTTTAAAGCAGTCGCTGGGGCTGGGGGAGCTTCATTCAGACAAAATTCAAACTCTGCGGATTAAATCTATATAAAAGGTGACTAAAATGTCAAGTATTTAACCTAATCGACTGAAGGCAGTTACCCGGCTTGGATTTCTGTTATTTAACAAACACAAAATAAAAAATTGGGTGGGAAAAAGCATCCCAGAGTGAGAGCATAAACGAACCCTCAGAGTTTGTAACATCGCACGTTGATTTATCTCTGCCATGACAGGTGAGGGGTCATGACAAGATCATTCACGCTCCTCTTTCTCCCCCAGACAAGGACAGAGTGCAGTGAGCACACATGCTATTCTCTCGCCGAGCTGTTGGAACACAAGAGAATTATGATGACAAAAATATTCTGTAACACCAAACACACTGCAGCCTGGAGCACAGATGAGGAACAGAATCCATCACAGTCTCACCGAACGGTTGGAGTGCCTCTCTCCAGGTGGTGGTTCCCTCCTTGCTTTCAGTGAAAACGTGTTCTTCAACCAGGATTTGAGTTTCTTTGCTGAAATGAAACAAATTGATGCTTCATTGTCGACCTCTCCTGACTCCTCACAGATGTTCTCTACATTTTATGGCCGGTGGAACCGACGCGACTGTGACCGAGCCACCTGCTGACGGATCAATGTCCGACTTCTTTTGCTCACCCTTGCTTTTGTCCGTGTTTTCATCCCGGTCTTGGCCGCAGTAGAAGAACCCAAACAAACAGCCGCTGTCCATGCTTTTGGCTGTGGTCGCGGACGCACTAGAACCTGAAATATTGATGTCCATTTCGGTGGACAAACTGGATCTTTCAGCTGAGATATAGAGGCAGGTTTGTGGCTCAGCTGCACAGGAATCGATACCTGAGCAGCCTCGTTCCAAATTTGGCTCCATCCTGTTGACCTTTAAAAACACAATATAAGTTTGTTATTGGGAATGTCAGGTCCCGTGGTTAGTTCTGTTTATCTGTGCTGATTTTTTTTTAATGTCATGTTTTCACTTCATCAAATTGTTAGAAGTGCTTCCCTGCTCTCTTGTCAGGGCTGGAGATATTGTTAATAATATTAATAGTATAGAAACACTGCATTTACCTGATAAGAGTAAGAGTTTGGCATTAAAATGTCAGCACTCATATTTTAGCTGCTATAAACATGTCTGTGTCCAGAAATAGGTTTACTCAGACTTCAAATCCTTTGTTTCATCTTTTAGGTTGGGTTTTTTAATGTCGATCTTTGGCTCTAACACCACCACTCAACGGTGACGCTGGACAGCGTCAAACCGTCGCTGTCTTACCAAAGGCTCCGATTCCTCCCCGTTGTCTCGGCGATCGCCTTTACTGGCTGCTGGTGTCCTTGTTTCTTTCAACTCAAAAGTTTTCTTGAACCAGGCTTTGAGTTTGTTGTCTGAAATGAAACAAACAGCACGATGCTTCTGTGTTGACCCTTCGACCTTGACGCAGACCTCTCCTGACTCCTCAGATTCTCACAGATGCTTCAGCTGTGTTCAAGCTTATTTTCCACTTATTTTTCTTACCCTGGCTGCTGTAGGTGTTTTCCTCCTGGTCTTGGCGGCGGTCCCTACTTTTGGATGAGGTCGTAGATGCACTTGCATCCGTGTCACTGGTGTCCACTTCAGTGGATGAGCTGGACTCTTCAGACGACAGGGATTGCAGAGATGCGGAGCTCTGGTGGCTCTGTGGCACTTTGAATTCCATTTCTGATCTATCTTCCTCACATGCCCCAATTTCCTCTTCTTCTTCTTCTTCCTTCTCTTCTTCTTCCTCTTCTGTTTCTTCTTCTTTGTCTTCTTCATCATCCTCGGTGACCTCATCAATTGTCATTAAACCGAGCTGCTCAAGCTTCTCTGAGCAGACACAAACCAGCCAGTTAACCAATCTCAATCTCATCCGCCCGGTAATAAAAGTTTATCAGTGAAGTAATTTAATGTAAAAACTGGAAAAAGTTATCTGTACCTTGTTCCTCATATGCAAATATTGACTTCCACAGTGTGAGCTATTAAAAAAAAAAAATCCATGGCATTTGTTAGGAAACTATAACCTTTCTGATATTCCCTATAATGAACAAATTTAAATATACATTCTGGAACTGTTTTGATATGAATAAAGAAATTTCGAATCACGTAAATGACCTCGGCCTTGTGTTTTCACTGCCATTGTTTTAAACGCTCCTCTTTGCACTGTTATTTTTGCCTTTTTTTTTTCAGCTGTATGAGTGTAATTGAGTATTTACATGCTGCTGCAGAGTCTCAATATCTCCATCCCATGTGTGCCAGGACTGTCTCCATTGGTGAGGGTTCAGTTCAATTAGCATATCGGTATCCAAGGCAACAAAGAGTGGCAGTTTCTCCCTCAGCTGGATGACAAGAAAAGAGTTGGGGCCATTTCAGGAAGGAACTACTAAAACTGGACCCTGTTTTTGTCAAAAAGTGATGTAATAATGCCTCCTTCAAAAAAAAATTCTCAAGGTGGAGGTAAAAATGTTAAACATTATTAGAAAAGCTCAGCTTAAACTGGTCAGTTAGGTGATGAAGTGAAAGTAATTTCTTCATCAGAACCATTGGAAGCTGTGGCAGATTTGTAAGGTTTTAACCTGCTGCTGCATGGAGTGGTTGAATTCTTTCTTTTCCCTCAGCAGAACTTTCACTTCCGTCCACAGTTCTCTGTTGGCCTCTTTCAGTTTTTCCAGCTGGCGGTTGATGACTTTAGAAGTCTCACACACCAGGCCACTCTCCAAATCACTCTCCAAATCACTGTCCACCTCACTCTCCAGGCCACTCTCCAAATCACTCTCCAAATCACTGTCCACCTCACTCTCCAGGCCACTCTCCAGGCCACTCTCCAGGCCACTCTCCAGGCCACTTTCCAGGCCACTCTCCAGGCCACTCTGCAGCAGATACACAGGTAACAGCAAGATATTCATCCTCCAACAAGCTCATTTCTGGCAGTATGTAGTTCTTCGGTTACTTACCGATATCCAAATGTGAGGTTCTTCATCCTCTACGGAATCAGTCACAGCATCAAGGTCCTGTATAACGCTCTCCCACTTTGAAATCTGTAAATGGAAGTTTGAGCTTATTTGAGTTCCTGTGGATGAGAAGTTTGCAGCGGTATCGAATATCTTGATCCAGAAACAGCACTGAAGCCTTTCCCTCCAGCTATAAAGTCACCTAACTTCCTATCAAATATTCTACTGTTCATAGGACAAACAATTTCTCTGCTCTGTTTTAGACAGATGAATCTTCGAGGAGCATGGTGTCGGACTGTAAATCAGGGCTTACCTTGTTCCATAAAGGGTGCAAATCCGTGTCCTTCTGCTGCTGCAGGCGTTCACGTTGGCCCTTTAAGAACTTTGTCTCTTCATGTTGGAGCAGCAGCTGCAAGACGACAGAAAAAATATCAGCAGGCTTCTTTTGATCGGTAACTTGTAAAATGTTTTAACTTCAGATGCTGTGCAGAAATGATAAAATATCTAAGTGTTTTGATTTTCAGTATGATCAACGCTCCGCCATGGTTAACCTGCTTCTGCTGGTCATGAAGGAGTTTTTCCTTCTCATCCAGCTTTTCCATCAGCTTCTCCAGCAGGTTCTTCTGCTCCTGGCGCTCCCTGTAGTTCTGCGCCTGGCAGAAGACTGAAAAAAGATTAATTTTCCAGGAGACTTTCTTGGCGTGTATTTCTAGAGTAGATAACATATAAGAAAAATTGATAAAACTCTGAATCTTTTCACAGCGACATCACGTGTGCGTGTTCCTGGAGCTGAAACCAGACACCCTGAAGAGCGTTTGATATCATGCCTTAATATAATGACTGACTCTATGAATAAGGGTGAAATATGGTTACCTCGTCACTATTCAACAGCGGTGGTTCCCCAGCTACCTGCGGACACCGGCTCATCTTTTGCTGCATCGCCATCTGGTATTTATTTTGACATAATTCAGCCTTGTCCTGTTGCAGACTCTCCGCTTCTGGAGTAACATGAATCATAATCTTAGGACATTCGGTGCAGCATGTCAGGACCTGTGGTCACTTCTGTCTGTTTGTGCTGATTGTGTATCGTCGTGTTTCCACTCGTGTCCTTCATCAGATGTTCTGGACTTACCTGATAACTTACAAGGATTTGGCATCAAAATTTCAGCGCTCATATTTTGATGTAGCTGCTATAAACATGTCTGTATCTGTAAACAGCTTTACGAAAGTGAGATATTAACTCCTCTGCCTTTGATGCCAGACTTCAAAGCCTTTGTTTCATCTTTTCATGGATGGATGGATATATGGATGTATGGATGGATGATGGATGGATGGATGGAAATGACTGTCAGAAGAGCAAGTCAAATCAGGAGTCTCCTTTAATAACATAGGTGAATATAGTCCAATATTTCTGTACACACCCTGTGTGTACTAGCTGAAGAAAGTCCAAGAAACTGGGCAAGAAGTAAATCAATCGGTCAGTCATTGCACAGTAACTAGTAGCTTAAATGTAGCTGAGTAACAATACTTTAATTTCCATCGTGGGCTAGAAAAATTAGAGGGGAGAACAGACCTGCTCAATTGCATGCACCTCAAAACCGGTGTTATGATATCAGTTTTCAACCTAATGCACTAAACGGACTTTGTAACACAGGAAGTCCTGTCGTATTACATCAGTAATGAGTGCTCAACACCCGATTTTAAAATACCAAAGATTCACCATGAACAATGGATCATGGAGGAAAAAGAGTATCGACGTTTCAAATCAGAAATCATTCCACGCGATGAGATTACACGTTTACATCTGTACGTGCACAGAACATGACATGATGAGGCCCAGACAGAAAAGAACAAGATAAGATAAAGGGTGGCATTTTTCATGTCTGAATATAATACCTATAATGCAAGCTGTGCCCAGCACAGAAATAGAAAATATATTGAGCAATAGTGCACTGTGCCATTTTACTAAAACTTCCACACAAAAAAAGGCTGCAGAAACACAAGCAGTTATTTACAGAGAAGGATGAAGAGCCCTTCAGCTCACCTTCATCTGCGTGTTTAATTGCATTGAGAGTGGTAAATAAGTGCTGCTTTACTACTGTCACTGACGCTCAACAAAGGGTTAATGCTTAAAAACAAATGGGTTTATGTAGAAAAAAAAAAAAAAGAAAACCCAAAGATTATTTCCTCAGCCTTTTGGGCAGGACTTTTTTTAAGGGTGGGTTCTTTTGGCCCTGAGCGGTGTCCTGGTGGGGGTGAGGCTCGGGTGCGTTGGGCTCGTAGAGTTGCTTGAGGCTAAGAGTCTGCTGTTCTTTGCTTGTGTCCCGTTGGGCCTGACGTAGCTGCCGCTTGATGGTCTTCACCTTTTCCCTCAGGTGGCTGTTTGCCTTCTCCAAAGAGCGCACCTGCTGGGACAGAGTCTGGACCCTCTCCTCCTCCTCAAACAGAGCCTTCTGCACTGTGGAGCAGAGCAGCTGCAAGGAGACGAACAATCAACATGTCAGCTTCCATTTCCGCAGAGGAGACGTCTGAAGGTGGATGGTGCTAACATTCACGCGTCTGATTTAAAAGCTTTTGTTTTGCGATGAAGCAGCAGCTCGTATATCTTCTAAGTTTAATATCTTTATATTGTTGTCTTTATGTTATTGTGCTTCTCTTTTGAGGCTGCGTTTGGGCCCAGACGTTTAAACGCACAACACAACAGCAGCGTGAACGCTGAGACATAACAAAGCAAACCTGGACATCTGTGATTTGGCCCAAGAAAAAGAGCTTAATGGCATTTACAGCTTCTCGTACAAAAGAAGGTAAGGAAACGGGCAGTTAATTGGCTCCAGCTGTTTCTGACTGCATGCCTGTCTGGCCCAGTGTGGGTTTCCTTCAGCTCCTTCTGCCTCCAAACTCTGCCATCAGATAACAACCGCTGAGGGTTTCGAGGAAATGTTAAAAATGCGTTGCTGGCTTGCATCACTGGTTAATGCATTAGCCACCGTAATATAAACTGGAGCTTTTTCATTCCTGCCACGTGCAGGATTGAAAAAGCAGTCAAGAAAAGCAGTCAGCAGAAGGCTCTGCTGTTCTGTGCATTTAAATTACCAAGGTATTAACATCTTCCGCTGGTTTTTGAAGTTTGGGGACCAAAAGGGATCTTTAAAAGTCCAGGACGGAAACATTATTACAGTCACATTAATAAATAACAGCTTCCACTGGCAATAAAAAAAAGTAGTCTTTCAAATCATTTGCTCGGTATTGACAGACATGTCTGCAAAATGATGTGGGTAAATTTGAAGACTGTTTAAAACGAATAAAAAAAGAAGCATTTTCTGGTTATATTTCCCCCCAGAAACAGTGTCCCAGTGCTTCAGCTTCAGATACTGGATTCTTCACAACCATCTTTCCCCACCAGAAGACAACAATTCATTATCCCAATGGTGTTAAAACGTAATGCTCTCAAAGCTGGATTATTATATTTGTTTTTTTTAGGCACTTGCATTTGGGCCACATAGTCAAGTGATGTAAGAAAGATGACTGATATCTGTGTCCCTCTATGATTATAATCAGAGATCTTTCTGAGCCAGAGGTTTAAATTTAGTGGAAATATAAACCATGTTTTCATTCTCATCCTTTTTCCCATGACAGAGTTCCACTAACGAGCAGACAGTGGATGATTGGAAGCAGACTGGAGAGGAATGACCTATAAAATCAGCAGGATTATGCTGAAGGTTTAAATTCATTAAGGGGGATAAAGCAGTGGTAACTGGAAACCATTCCCGCTCGCAAGCTGACTCTGGTGATGTAGCTGAGGAGCAGTTTTAAGTGTGACACAACACGTTTGATGCTTCCATGTCAAAAAGATTTGCATCGACTTACAGAACACATTAAAAAAAACCACAACATTCTAATATATGTGTCTCGACTGAAAAAAAAAAAAAAAAAAATCTTTATCATTGAGTAATCAAGTAAATTAGCACAAGCACTTCTGGAAACACATCTGTGAAATTAGAAAAAGTGGATGAGATTCCAGAGAGTTATTATATTATCTTTGTTGGCGCTAATCCTCCTCTATACGGTTCTGCCGTATGCAAAATATTAGTGGAATACACACCCGACTGTCCTCCTGAGCCTCCCACTCAGGGGTGTACTGGTGAACATGAGTGTCAGTACAGTTGGAGAACTGGAAGAGGCTGGAAAACATGCGGTGGACGTCTGCAGTGTCAGGAAAAATGGCATCCTGGAAGTTCACTCCATGTGGAATGATGTTGTAGTTCTCGTCCATCCTAAAAATAGAAGCAGATGTGATCGTGCAAACTCTAGTGTAGTTGGTAAAGTGTACAAATTGACAGGCTTGACCTGTGCAGACAAACATATGTCGATAGTAAACGGGTCAAATGGAAAAAAGCTAAATGGTGCATCTCTGCACACTCAAGCATGAATCATTAAATCCAGCTAATTTAAAGCCAGAGGGCTCAACTGTGCATGTTTCCTATCTTCTCTAACAATGTGAAGCGTGTGAAGGAGAAAGTCCTGAAACAGCATATTTCCATACATCTGGAGTTCATCTAAAATCCCTTGAGGAATATCAAAAGTTGTCCCTAAATCAGACCCTGTGTGTGTGTGTGTGTGTGTGTGTGCGTGTGCATGCGTGTGTGTGCTTGTGTGTTGCGTTTGGAGGAGGGTCTCATGTTAAAAGAAAGAGGCACAAAGATGGCTGATGACTTACATCAACAGTAGAGCTCAAAGGTCACTGAAAGCCGCTATAAGAATACATAGTTCAGAGCAGAGAATCCTTTTTTTGTGCTTTTCTGGTTGTTTTACTTTGAGGGATCAGTTCAAAAGCTGTCAGGTAAAGATTCAACAACCAACACGACGTAGAAGTGGTGAACTTGTTGGCTGTTTTCATTTAAAGGTCCTATGGGAGAGACTGGGTTTCACTTTTCTCATGGCTGATTTGGGAAAGTATTTTTTGCCAGAGATGATGGAGCTGCTACAGCAGGAAATCAGTGTCCACTGGATAACACAAACCGTTTCAAATTCAGCACAAATTGTCTGGGTCAGTGTGTTATTCCGTGGCCATAGCAACAGGGTGGAATAGCATCACAGAGCTCTATATACAAGTACTGTGTAGTTTCACAAGATATTATTGCTTTGAGTCAAACTACAGGCGTTTCAGTGGAGACAAACATTGATTCTTTATGGTTGTGTTGACATGACAAACCGCTTGTGGAGGGTCTACCATGAAGTGGAGAGGACTGGCCGCAGCCTGGGGTCCTGCCAAGTTCACTGATATAGCACATTTCAAATCAGCAATCTTGTATTTTGAGACAATCCAGACCTGGATTTTAATGTTTTAACCACGTTCAGCTTCCATGTCTGGATTTTTATGCATCCAGGCTATGGGTTCATCAGCCCAGGCCATGTCTCCTGGGTGCTTTAGTGGATTATCTTAAAACTTGGAACGGATGACCATTCTGACTCTTGGATGACCTAAATTACTTTGGTGGTATGTCAAAGGTCACGGTCACTCTTCTATCATGTTTATCCCATCCGTTAAAAAAAAATAATCCAGAATTTAAAGCATGCTACTTTTCAGCAAACACAAACTTGGACTGCAGGGTGAACTGGTGCCATCTTGGAGGTCAAATGTGACTAAAGTCTCATGTTTTGTTGATAGAAGATACCGAAACCACCTCCAGGGAAATCCTTCTGAAGGTCCTGCGGGGATTCTGCTGCATGTTCATCACTTGCATGCAAAAATAGGATGTAAGGAATAACATTAGTGACTTTTTCTTTTTTTATTTACTGTCAAGGATGAAGCCAAGGCGTCGCGGCAGCATCCCGCTTGAATGATTTTAAAAGGCTCCCCATCCTTTTTCTGCACCTTACGCAGTTTGTGCGAAAATCCCATGTAATCTGGTTTTTGGCTGAAACGGAACTCTGGCTTTGTTCTCTGTCATTGGTATGCACATTTTCTACCAGAGTCTGAAACCATGGAAGCATTCAGAAGATAATTAAACGCATTAATCTTCAAAACATAATTTAATGGTGAATTGAACGATGTTTGCTTTCCCACACGGCTAAATCTTCTGTATAGGGAAAGGAGCGAGAGCTTGAGATTTTTCCACGATATTTCTGGAAAAACACGGGGAGACAATTATTGCCTCGGTTCATCTAAGAGTGCTGTTGCTTGCAGATTGTAATCGGATCTGCGTGAGCACAAATCTCTGTTTCAGCTTGGGGAAGTTTTCCATCGTGGCTGATGACAGGGGCATCACCTGGATGCTTTCACCACCAGGACGGGACAGCAAAATCACCCAAGGAGGTGGAAACTCCAAAAAAACAATGACCTCATCTTTAATGTCTTTCAGCTGCCAGTGAAACACAATTGCACACACAACCTCCTCTGCAGAGACCACCACTGCACATGCAGCCACTTATGTGGGCAGTCAAACATTGGACTTGACGAAAGCTCGTCCATGCTCCTCCTCTGAATGTCCAACGGAGAACATCAGAGAGACGTCACTGAAGGGCCTGTCAGGTCAGCTTCCCTTCATGAAGTGGAAACAGGACAAAAGGTGGTACCGGTCTTCTGATAACCCTCCTGTAGGTTCACCTTCAAGCTGCAAGGAAACGTCTGGCTCTGTAATTACGCCGGCTGGAATGTAGTCTATGTTTCCTGAGTAACAGCGTTGTTTCTGTCCAACACAGACGTTTAAGAATTAACCTTCCTCGTATGCTTTTCTAATCAGAGCGGAACGTTTGGCAGGTCGGCGGACGCCTTATTAAGGTGAACTCAGATGGACGGGTATTGATGAAAGGAGAATATGTGAGCGCGGTGCCAGTCCTCTGAAAATGTTTCCTTACTGGACCACTGAACCCTAAGCTTCACTGCCTCCTGTAAAAGAGCCCAGGTTAGATCAGCTGCTGGTTTTTAAAGCACAGATGGGCCAGACGCAGACAGGAGTTTAACCCATGAACTTTAGAACATACTCACACTAAAGACTTTACTGGCTCGCAGTAGTCTAGAGGAAAAGAAAATGGCTCATAACGTGTAAGCTAACAGCAACATCAGCGATTTGCTCTTTTCCTTTTCCTCACATCTTCATTTTTGTCATCTTTTATTGCATATAAATTTAACGTGCACATTTTGGAGCCAGATTACCGAGCAGTGACCTCACTTCAGTCTGTCAGTCTTGCTCCACTCCCTGAGACAGATACGAGACGAGGAGCCAACAGCCGTGAAATTAAAGTGACAGCTTGAATTTACACTTTTACACTGGTGTGTAAGTGAAATAATATCTGACATCTGTCCAAAAGACAACTGCACAAGACATACCAGAGACAGATACAGGAATTTGTGGCTTACCACATGGCCGTCATTTCCAATTGCGATTTCCGATAACCTTTTTTCCAAAGATTTTTGAATCATCATAGACCCTCTTGCATTTCTACAGGAGGGTTTTACTAATTGATTGAATCCTTATTCATATATATATCATATATACTGCCTGTGACCGACTGCTTTGAAATTTTAATTAATAAAAAGCATCTGCGTCTGTGACTAAAATCCCTTGTTTAAATGTTGTCTTACCTTAGAAAGAAGTAGTAGTTGTTGTTTTTGGTAACACTGTAGGAGTAGCAGGGGAAGTATCCCAGTCCCGTGACATTAAACCTGGAGCCGGCGGGCATCTCCAGCATGCTGCCCCACGCCTGGTCGCACAGCAGCTCTATCTCTGCAGAGAAGAACAGGTCTGTGTCGTGATGCCAGGGCAGGTAGTTGTAGGGGCTGTAAGCCTCCTCGTGTATTGCCAACACCTTGGCAAAGACTATAATCTGCGCCAGCTCGGCGCGGCACGCTTCTGTCTGCGGTCTCCAGTCATGGGGCAACTGGCACCCCCAGATCCGTCCAGGACCGGCCGCTGCCAGGGTAAACACCAAAATAATCCACATGATCCCTGGCTGATAACGGAGAGCCCAAGGTCAGAGGTGCGCACCGACGCACAAGATGCTGCTGATGGATGAAATCACCGAGAAAGTTCAGCTGGAATCTCAGCACATACTTACAACGGCAACCATTTAATTGTCGTTCTTCCTAGACAAACTCAAGACGCGTCTATGATTACCAAAGTAGAACCGGGGAGCAAATTTCTCTGATCACTTTGTCTCGTCCTCAAGACAAAATAGCTGCGGGTAATGGATCAGCCCTTACACACGGTCGTGTCCTGCAAAAAAAAAAAAAAAAACTTT
>BJFM01002190.1:24281-35390 GCA_016586285.1 Arothron firmamentum | reverse complement strand
TTGTCCATCGCTAACAGAAGCTACAGCACTGGAGGATGCCCCAATGGGCAGCGAGCCTGCTGAGACCACTCAGACCCCCGTGCGTCCTGCACCAAGCCCACCCGCAGAAGAACGAAGGTTTGTTGGCCTCACAAAGGAGGTGCTGTCTGCTCACACAGAGAAGGAGGAGCAAGAGTACGTGGATCGGTTCCGACATCGCATCCTTCAGAGCCCCTACAGCTCCTATCTGCAGCTCGACAACAGCTCAATGGCTCACTCCCATCACCCCGGTATGATTTTATTGGATTTAGTGGCTGCTGAGAATACCTTTCCTTTCATCAGACCTAATCTACATTCATCAGGTGACTACATGTGTCCCTTGAGTGCAGGTGAATGGACCCGTTCAAGGAGAGGAAAGCTCCGGCATAAGCGACCCAAACATCAGGGCTCCTCCGACAGCTATGCTTCTCCTCCTGGTCCCAAATCATCTTGGCCTTCCTCAGAGTCTTCACATCCCCAGATTGGTGTGCCCTACGGTCAAACGTCCCCACTACAAGCACCGTACTACACCATGATGGCAACCCAGCCGGGTACAGAGCAACCCTTGAGGCCGCAGCAACTGCCTGGAGCAACCCCCATGATGCCTCCTGACCAAAACCAGTTCACCTACAACTTTGGTGTCATCGAGTCCGCAGGCATGCAACCCATCCAGATGGAGCCAATTCAGAATTTTCACAATCTGCAGCCCATGGCTCCAGCTCAGACCATCCACCCGTATATGACTCCAGTCATGGCTGTCATTCTGCCCAACTACCCAACTTTAACTCCAGGTTTTCCATCTGTTTACCCTCCTTCTGCTCCTTCCATGCTGCCACAGGCACCGATCAACATGGCAGCAATTGTACCAGGCTCAACACACTTTCCACCGCCACTATTCCAAGCCCAACCCACCCCACAGCCTCAGACCACACTTGGGCCTCTTCTGTGTTCCCCTCCAGCCAGCTCCTCTGTTGGCGATGAGGAGGAGGCGGCTGGGCCTCGAGCATTGTTCTCCAGCTCTCGCTCAAGTTCTCCTCTACAGCTGAATCTGCTGCAGGAAGAGCTGCCGAAGCCGAACGAAGGACAGGGCAGCACGGGGCACAACCACAGCGAGAGCCTCCACGATCAACATGTCCGTGAGGTGGGAGGAGTTGATGTAAATGTTCACCTTCAACAGGGTCAAACTTCTGCAACTCATTCTCACATTAGAGATGTGTTTCGTAGCCACGCAGAAGGTCTGACTATTCATTTGTTGCTTTCTCCAGGGTGACAACCCCAGTGATTCCGGGAATCACGATGCACAGTCGACTTCCAGCGAGCTGCTTGACTTGCTGCTGCAAGAGGATGCCAGGTCAGGGACTGGATCCAATGCATCTGGGTCTGGCTCCCTGGGATCTGGATCTGGATCTGGCTCCAATGGAACCTCCACATCACACACTGGTAAAAGACACAACACACACTTGCGTGTTGTTTGGAGCATGTTGAAAGCGAGCGCATACTTCTTTCGTCTAGTTTGCTTTGAAAATACACTGAAATGACTGATGCTCACATCTTTGGCTTACAGGCAGCAGCAACAGCAGCAAATACTTTGCGAGCAATGATTCCTCAGATACGTCACGCAAAGCCCGTAAGAGCCAAGAGGCATTGCCGGAGCACCAACGCGACTTTGAGACTCAGGTGGAGAACTCGCTGTGGAGCATAATCCAGCGCACACCTGAACGTGTCATGATGACATACCAGATGCACGCCAGGTAGACGCAGCAACGTTCTTCCTGCTTCTGTCCCACCGTAGAAAAGTTCTAAATGTTTTGAAAAAAAAAAAACACCTTCAAATCTTCACTGCAGAATGTATTCAGATAATGAGATAAAGTTGTGCTTTTGGAAATAAGTTTTGTTTTTATTAGCTCCTTTCTGATATTGGTGCTTTTTTTCTGTATCTTGTCTGTCCAGGGACCAGAATGAGGTGTTGGCAGAAGACAGGGAGAAACTCCGCGTGCTTCAGCCCCTCCAGCCTTGGTTCACCCAGGAACAGAGAGAGGAGCTGGCTGAAGTTCATTCCTGGGTCCAACAGAACACTATCCCAGAGGAGATCAACACACAGGTACACACCAGCATGAACACACATTTATCTGACCTGAGCAGTGGTTGCAGAGTAACAGAATGTCCTGTCCTTCAGGGCTGTGAGAGCTGTAGGATAGCAGGAGCCACCCACCCTCCACTCCCTCCTGCTCCCAACAGCTCGTCTTGTCAGGAGCTCCCCGAGCAGGAAACTCTTGGACCCGATGTTGAAACTTGATTGACGCTGATTCCACAAGAAGTGACCACCCACCTAAGGAAAACAGCAGCTTTAGGTGGAAGTTGAACATATTTTGCAGTTGTGTGACAAGGCCACATCCAGGAAGCAAGAGCAATGGGCATTTTAACAGTTGCTAAGGTTCTTTAAGGGAACCTAATGCGATTGCCGTTATTGGACCATAAATGTGTCTCACCCCTTAAACCACTTGACACTCGGATCAATAGGAGGGTGCTGGTTGCTGCCCGGGACACTACTTACGCACACCGGTCAGTGGGATGGGTTTGAGAGAATACGACAGCAGGCCCTTCTTCAGAGACGTGTGGCTGTACAGCCTGTACGCCTCCATCTACTTGGGTGACTGCATCGAGACGGACCACGGCTGACACCTGGTAGATCGTGTCCACGGACACCTGAGACAAAAACACATTTGCTGCTCTCTGTTTATTACGCTGAGATTCTACATTTGTAAGTCGATTGTTTCGTCGTGCTCCACAGGCTGGTTTCCTATCATCAAAAGGTCCGTTTGTATGTTCCTCTGGCTCACGACAGCAAATGTATTACAAACTGAGCTGGGCCCTACAGCACAAGTCCACCAGAAAATGTCCTGTAGCGCCACCTAGTACCTTGCCCTGTCGTGACTGTAAACTACACGTAACTTACCTCTCACTGTAAACAGACACAGCCCCAAATGTATTTTCATCGTAGAGTTAATTAATGAATGGAATGTGTATCTCTGTGTGTGTGTGTGCGTGAGAAAGACAGGACAGAATGTGAATATGTGTGTGAAATGCAGTTGCCCATCACAGGACAGGGTTTTCTACCGTTTTTAGATTCAGAGTATATTACCGCGCAACATATTTTGCAGAAAAGGTACACAAAGCAAATGTCACATTGTTGAAGCCATTTGTCTTGAATTCAGGGATTGTTTGTTTGTGACACAAAGGAATGAATAAATGGTCTAATACCTAAAGTGTACTTCAGTGTGAGCCTTAATTATCTTTTTTTATTGACCAAAACAGCCAAATGTTGTAGTAGTAAAATCAGGTTTATCAAATACTTAAACTGGCAGTTTGCATCAGATTTGATGACTCAAATCACTGGCAGATATTTATGGCTGTTTCATTCCAAGCAGATATCAAAGTTTAAAGCAGATTATTAAAGATACATTCCGCAAAAACAGTCAAGCAAAACATTCTGGCATCGATGACTAGCTAGCATGATGTTAGCCTGGTTAGAGTAGACGCTGGTGACGCTTAATCAGTATTGCAGTGCACTCAATTAAGTATGGACTCAAACAATACACAGAAAAGATTTTTTTTTAACTTAGAAAAAAGTCAAAACATTAGGAATTGACCACTGAAACCCAGTCACAGCAAAGTTCTCCTGTAGGTGGCGCTGTAGCGTCATGCACGGCAGGTTGATCATGTCAGAGGAAAGAAAACATCAGCTGTTTTCCTCATGTCTCATCCCTCCTGTTGGAAGGGGGAGGTTGGACTTTGTTGGGTTTGGAGCTCAGCCTCTGGACCAGCCAGCGACTCCTTCTGCACTTAACTCACTTAGATTCTTTACTTTGAAAATTTCTGCATCTCTGTAAAATGGAGATGAAGGAGAAAAAAAATAAAATCTGGTTAATTTAAACTGCACTTACGCTGCTTAAACAAGTATTATGGTCTGTTCCATGTGTAAACAGGCAGATAAATATGAATTACCTTTGTCAAGATCTATGACCTTTGGTGGAGAGCTGAGGTGAGCTTTTTCTTTCAGCAGGTTGTTCTTGTAATCTGGAAACACACCGCAGACGGTAAATTTAAAGCCGCAGTGGGGACAAACCTGACCTTCCCTCTCAGGTGGACTTGTTCCTCACCGATGTTTCTGTCCTCCAGGCTGCGCACGGTCACCTCAGCAGAATCCATCTCAAAATGCTCCGAGCTGCAGTGACTCCTAACAGACCTGACGCAGCAATAGAAACACACGCCTGAGAGTGTGTTTAAGGGGAGCTGATGTGTGTGTGTTTGTATGATGTCGCTCACCTCGTGGATGGATGCGGATAAAACACTGAAAGGACACAAGTACGTACAATATTAACATATATTTGTATGTTCGTTAAATATTTTGATACAGAAGTCTGTCCAGACCTTTGGACTTGTGTCTGTGTGTGATGAGGACGATGATGAGGATAATGAAGACCAGCAGCAGGAAGGAAGTGAGGATGTAGCCCAGCGGCAGGAGAAAGTGGTGTCTTTGGTTGGGCACGATAACATTGATGACTTGAGGTGATTCAGCTTTGGCGGAGTCTGAGGAACACATGAAGCGCAACAGTCAGCAATAAATGGCCCCGCTCCTCATCTTTGCACACACTCACAAGCCAGTGAGTCATCAGCAAACATCCTCCGCGGCAGAGAGAAAACATTAGCAACACGAAAATAAAACACTTCAGCTGAAGTTATAAATCTTCTGGATCCACTTTTTTATCCTGAATAATGCAAACCAAAGCGTTTTGAGCTGAGCTAAACGGGTCTGTTATTCATTCCCATTATCGGTGTTAGGTTATGACAGATTAAACTTTATAAAAAGTGAAATCTTACTGTAATTTATGGTGGCAAAGTGATAAATTAGGGATCTCCTGAATGCATCTAAAAACACATAAAAGTCAGGTGTTTTTAGATGCAGGTGAACTTTGTTTAATGACATAAACAAAGTTCATTGATTGTATGGGATCAATAACGCTGCAGGAGATTCTTGGACTGGCTTTGAAATCACTCAAGGATGGTTCCTATTTTATATTTATTTTAGGTTTAAAATCCACCTCTACGTCAACGTGAGCATGTCGGCACGCCCGGCTCGAGTCACTCAAACACAGCTGCGCACGGGAGCCAGAATGGATCCCAACGTGCAACGGCGGAGTGTTCCAGCCTGACTCTGAACGACTCAATGAGTTAAAGAAGGGTGAACTCTCCTTTCTCTGACTGCAGAGCTGTGGGCAGTCACACACACACACACACACACACACACACACACACACACACACACACACACACACACACACACACACACACAGCATAAAAATGATCAAGCTCTTTTTCTTCATTTGCTTGTGGTCAGAGTGGGTTGAGTTTAAAATGTGTTTGCGGCTTCAAACTTTATCTAACGCACATAATGACTCTCCTGGCAAAGACTCCAACCACATGAAGATCATTTTCAGTCTGGGTTATGGCTGCATGTGTGCTTGCTTTTGCAAGTGTGTGTGTGTCTGTGTGTGTGTGTGTGTGTGTTGCCACGTAAGCTCCACTACCTTTTTTGGGGCTTTGTAATCTCATTCATTTATCTGTTTTCTGTTAACCTCTGCTCGTTCCTGCTCGTTCCTGCTCATCTTATCCTTGGACCCACACCTTGAGTCTCCAGTCAACCCGGCGTCCGTGTTTTTGGACGGTGGGAGGAAAGCCACGCAGGCACAGGAAGAACGCGCAAACTCCTCACAGAAAGGCCTGGAATCAAACCCAGAACCTTTTCAGAGCGAGGCCCTTTTCAGCTCCAGCAGAAGCTGTTGTCCACTCAGCGTTAAGCGATATCCTAAACGTGGTGAGAGATTCGTTAACGGCTGCTTTTGTCTCAAAGGAATCGGCAGCTGTGGGCCCCAGACATGACACATAAGAAGCAAAATGAGATTCAGACACAGAGTCATATGGTGATTTACTTTTCCTGGAAGTAAAACACAGAGAAATGAGGAGGAGAAGAAGAGGAGTGAAAAAAAAAGGACAGAATCGGGTGGAACGGAGGAAAGCAGCCAAGGGTGAGGAAGGGGACAATGAGACGCTTCTCACAAAATGAAGCATCTGAAAGACTTTGCAAGCAAACACAAACCTTATTCATATTCCAAATCCTCAAATCTTTTTAAAATTAAGCCCTTCCCTAAAAACTCCTGCCTGGGGGGAAATATCCATGTTTACAAGACAGCTCTGTGTTTTCCTTTACACAAATAATTAATTCACATACAAAATTAAAATATGAACCAGAGGTAAATAAACCCCCAGCAGGAATAAAACCTGGTGCTTTAAAGTTATTTTGCACATAATAATGTCTGTTTGCCTGTCTTTAAATTTCCATATTGGATAAGATAAATAAAGTTGTATTTAGGCCATGAAAACAGGTTAATTAACCAGAATTCCAAACCCAATTCCCATTTTTCCCAGGCTTCTGTTTTGTACAGCTGGAAAAAAATGGTGACGAGTCCAATTTTTTTTCTAATGCCGGTGCAAAAAAAAATAACCTCTATTGAAGAAGAACGAATCAATGACAAACAGAGAGTCAGAATTAAACACCTGGTCACCTGGGATCCAACAAGTGGAGGAAAAAAATGAAAAAGAGGCAGGACAAAGAGAAGGAGGGTGAGGAATGTTGGGGTGGGGGAGCCAAAATCAACAGGGCAGCAGGCAGCCAGTAGATAAAACCTCTAAATGTTCTCATGAGTTTCAACAGACACGACACAGGAAACTCTGTCGTGTTGAAAATAAATCTGTGGCGAATGTTGTTTATAATTGGTCAATTTCCCATGGTGCAATGCAAACGCATGACTGGCTTATTTGAGAGGATTAATTGTGTGGACAGAGTTTGACCTCATTCCAAAACACCATAAACAATTTCACTAACTGTTACACACACACACACACACACACACACACACACACACACACACACACACACACACACACACACACACACACACACACACACACACACACACACACACACAGCCACAGGCATGTCTCATTTCTAAATCCCTCTCAATGATTTTGCCACATTATTGGAAGACCTATTGAAGAACCTCATTCTCCAAGAATTTGAGGCTGGCAGTTCCATGCCACTCCTCTTCCCTGACATTTCCATTCTTCATCTCTCTCTCTGCTCTTTCCATTTCTCGTATGTTGTTTGCACTGAACGAGAGGCGTGTACAAGCACAGGACGCGCCGCGTGCTCACTTAAAATCATCTGCAGTGCTTTAACGATGAAAACAGCCCGTAGAACGGTGACAAGGGCGAGGTGTAACGGAGGCTGTGGGGTTTTTTTTCGACTCTCTGGCACCTGAAAAGCTGACGGTGCGAGAAAAGAAAACCACTGGTGAATCTAACAAACCTTCGGAGGGACGAGCCCGCCCCTCCACCTCCAGTTCTTTTTCCTCAGCTGTTGCTTTGCTCTTTGGAGAGTCAAAAGGCACAGAGGAAATGAGAGAAAGTGAAGGGAAGAACAGATGTGAACACACACACACGCACGCACACGCACACACACGCACACACTCTGCCTCTCTGCGTGTGTGTGTTACCTCTTCCCTCAGTGGGCACAGTGGTGTGAACCTCAGGTGGCTCCACCGTCACCTGGAACTCTCTCCTCTCATGGAGGCCACAGTAATGATGGTGGAGGTGGCAGGAGTACTTGCCCTGGTCCTGGAGCTGTGTGTTCAATGCAGACAGGACATCGTGGACAAACAATGACACTTTTTCAATGAATGCAATCCATATTAACCTCTTGACTTTGAACTTGTAAAAACAGATTACACGCTCTATTCTGGTTTACTACATTCAAATTAGTGTGGTGTACACATTTTAAAGGCACTTAATGCTGTTTTATTTACTACCTCTGTAATAAATCCACATACTTTCTTTTGATAGTCTGGCAGAAGATGAGAAACAGATGTTTGTTTCCAATTACAACATAATGGAGAGAGATTAACTTGATTCTTGCCATATATTTCCCTGTATCCTCACTATAAAATAGGAATTTGCATTGTGTTTCTCTTATATTGTGGAGACAGAGTTCAGAAACACCCAAATCTATTCTAAGTTGTCAATGTGGAATTTAAATTTGAGTAAGACATTATTTTAGAAGTATTTTTTCAGCCTGCAAGCACAGTAGCAGCCCAGCAAGGCTGAGTTGGGGGAATAATAAAGCTGTAACGTCTGCCAGCGTGATTGCAACGTGGATCAGACGTATCCAGGGACCAGCCGTCCAGTGTTATTGGTCACACCTTGGACCATGTGACCCTTGTGAGTCATGATGGCAGGGTCTGGCAAGGACTCGCAGGAACAAAAGGTTCAAAATCTAGGCTGAGGTTTTTTGAGTTTAGGGCAGAAAAAGAAGACGTAAACACCTTCAAGATGTTTTGACTGATTCAAGAAGACCTTGAGCTGGAATCTAAGGGAAAAACAAGGTCACAGGTGAGCTGACAGTCAGCTGAGCGTTGGCCTTATGGAACTGGGAATGTGGACCTCATTCCACCTGGAATCCCTGAGGCCTTCTGAACTTCAGTTTGACCTAAATGTCTGGATTTACGAGTCCTACCGAGAGTCCTGAGAGTCCAAACACCGTTAAATGTTTCCTCCTTCTCGCACCACAAATGCAGAGACGGTTTGATTCTGGTCTGTTTTAGTGTTAATATCATCACTCCGCTAACTGCCAACATCCTTTTCCCAGCAGAGCAATAAACTGACATGACGGGATCTTTTCTTTCCAATTATTTGTGTTATTTTGTTTATAACCCAAGTAAATATTCCTGTCAAATTCCTGTCATATGACAAAATGGGTCTAAACATTTGGAGCAAATTTTACAAAAGAACGATTGTCTTTTCTCATCAGTCTTTTTTTTTTTAAAATAACAATTATATTGATAAATATCTCTAAGTGCATTGATTTTATTGAAAGTAATACTAAATAGTAATATAATGTATGAAAGTCAGGAATTCCAGCTTTGTTCCAACACCAGGGTTTCTGCTCAGTCACATACCTGCAGGTCAGATACGGTAAGTGAAAAATCTCCGTCCGTAAAGGCCCGTCTGCTGATGTTCATCTTGCCCGACCCATAGTTGCGCTGCTCCCCGGAGGAGTAGAGGTCCACCAGCCGGTCGGCTCGGTCGTGGCCGACTCCGGGGGCCTGACGGTCCCAGTGAACCACCTGGAGGCCATTACAGAGGTCAACACGTGATCCATCTGAAATCGCCGCCCGGTTGAAGCGCGCGCACCTGCTGGTCGTCCTCCTCATCGCTCCAGTCCGTCCACACCTTCCGCCGGTTGATGCACGGCAGGACGACGGTGCTGCCGAGCAGCACCACGTACACTGCCTTCTGTCCGTCCCAGAAGCGCTGCTCTTTGCGGCCTTGGTGAAACGGACAGGTCAGCTAAGATGGCTGCGTGGGGAGCAGATCCTGATGACCGACGCGTCGGACTTACGCGATTTTGTGACATTCAGTTGAATCCGGACCATCTCGTAGAGATGGCAGTAGAGGTGGTGAAGGTTGCAGGAGTACAGGCCTCTGTCATTCATGGTCACGTCTGTCGTCGCGGGCGGAGACAAAACAGGTCAGAATGGGCTTTATCTGAAATTTGCTGGCTCTGTGCTCACAAATTTGGGTGGTAACTCAGCTATCCATCATCTACAGATAAAAGGAATCAAGACCTTTGATGACCAGCGAGAAGTTCCCATCCTTGAAGGCTGTCGGACTCAGGCCGACCCGGCCCACGTTGTAGGAGTTGTAGATTCTCTGGTCTCCTGCCGAGAACATATCCAGCACCCTCTCCATGGCGTAGTCCGGGTGGTCCCGGAACAGGTCCCAGTGGACCACCCTCTGCCTGTCCCTCACCCTGTCCCTCGTCCACACCATGCGGCTGCTCACACACTGCAGCACCAGGGTTGACCCAGCAGGGGCACTGATGTTATACCCAGCCACCACCATGCTGCTTCTGTCTGACTGGCCTGACGCTGGAGCAGGAAGGGTTAAAGAAAACACCTTTAGAGTGTGGGGACTTTTTAAAAATGATGTTTTTAAAAGATTTGACAAAAATACTGATGACAACAGATGATTTAATCTGTAGTTTCTGTGTGGATTCATATATTCACATCCTGTAATTTTATTGTTGGTTGTGTATCAACAATATAAAATGCAAATATCAGGCTAATAAGTGCAGGAGTACACGCACGCTCACGTACACATGCATAAACATACCTGTAGTGAAGAGACAGGTTGCAAAGACTGTAAAAAAAGAAAGAAAAAAGAAGTTATAATCAGAAATGAAACTTATTCTTTCACTGCAAAGTTTTTTTGTGTTGATTTGACAAGGTAATTAGATAAATCACCTAGTTCCCTCACACATTAAATAGTCCTGGTTTCTTAAAAATCAAAAGGCGTCAATCGGATTTTTCCGTGGATGTGTTTTCTGGAAAACACCTGAGCTGTGGAAAACAGTCCTGCAAACTTACTGTAGGTGAAGCGGAGAGCCTGGAGAACGATGCTCTTTGTCTTCATGGTGACTAACGGAGACTTCTCTGGGTTTTTCCGCACCTTAGATTACCGAGGTTACTCTTGCGTGTCCATCCACTAACAGCCACCGTGGGACTATATTTGGTCCGATTTTGGGAGTCTGAAGAAAAGCATCGACACTTTAGAGATCCTGCTCAGGGTCCAAACAGAACTGATCCCACCCGAGAAATGAAACTTGACACCACCGGCCTGTGTACGTCCCATCTTCTGGCAAAATCGTCTGCATTAGGTTTTATTCTGTTTTTTTTTTGTTTTGTTTTGTTTTTTTAATTAAAATTTATAATAAGGTTGCCGTGTGGAAACAAGGTCTCTTTTCCATTTATAATTGTTTTGCTTGTTACTTACCATACAATTGGAAGCATTGATGCAAAAAAAGATCTGATTATCTATATTAATGCTGAAGCTTTGCATGAATAAGCAGGATTAATCTGAACATTTTCTTACATGCATTTTCCCTGCTCTTAATGTTGCTTTTTTTTTTTTTTTTTT
>BJFM01002190.1:0-14402 GCA_016586285.1 Arothron firmamentum | reverse complement strand
GGGGGTGTCAGTGTGTGCCTCACTCAGACACTTCTGGAAACCTCAACCCTAATTGTTGATTTTTCTCTTTATTTTCTCTTCCCCTTTTTCTCCCATGCAGGGGCCACAAAAACAGCATCTTCTTCACTACAAACCACAACAGGTCATGCAGTAAGTGCAGCCGCGCAGTCGTCAGACACACATGTGAAAACACAAATACTCCAGTCACACGTGTCCTTCTGTCAGACGACAGAGGATCGTTGGAGCTGAGGAAGACAACAGACTATGGCCGAACTTTCCAGACCATTGCAACAAGAGTTTACTCTTTTGTTCTGGGAGGACGCTTTGTGTTTGCTTCCATCATGACCGGGACGGTACGTGTGTAAGATGTGTTTATATTATGCCTCTGTATTGCTTTTTTTCATACGTGCATATGTGTGTGTGTGTGTGTGTGTTAGGGTACTGAGCGTGTGATCCATGTGTCTGTGGACGGAGGTCAGGTGTGGAACATAGCTCAGCTTCCCTCAGTCAACCATGAGCAGTTCTACTCCATCCTAGCAGCCACTCAGGACATGATCTTCATGCACGTGGACGACCCCGGAGGTGGGACTGCAGTCACCATGTCTGAGGAGAAGAGGGACGATGTTGATAGCCAATAGCAACACTGATGCTTTCTAATCTTTCTGTCTGGTGTTTATGTGTGTGTGTGTGTGTGTTGCGCACGGGTGTCGACCAGACTCGGGTGTGGGAACCATTTACGTGTCAGACGACAGGGGAGCCGTCTTCTCCAAGTCTTTGGAACGCCACCTTTACACGACAACAGGAAGCGAAACAGACTTCACCGCCATCACCTCACTCAGGGGTGTCTACATGACCAGCGTGCTCACAGAGAGTGAGATCACACACACTTATACGCTAACACAGTGAGCAGACATTACACTGCGGATGGGCAGTGATTGCTTCGCTACAAAAACTGAGGCAAAAAGTTCCCGATGACATGAACTAGAGCGATATTGTGCTGTCTCTCTCTGTGTGTTCCAAGCTGAAAATGTAAATGTTCTATTTTTACTGGCTTTGCAGATGGCGTGGTGGAGACCGTGGTCACCTTTGACCAGGGCGCTAAATGGCAGACGCTGCGCACTCCACAGAGCGGCCAGTGTGACTCTGAGACCTCGACTAACAGGCCCAAGAGAGTGAGAAACACACACACCTCTTTCAGAATTTTTCCATTTATGTCACTATGACTTTTCATGGCTTAATTATTCTCTCTTTACAGTGCAGACTCCACATCCACGCTTCCTACAGCACAACCATGAAGATGAATGTTCCGATGTTGCCTCTTTCACAGCCCAACGCAGTGGGTCTCATTCTGGCTCATGGTAAAAAAAAACAAAAAAAAACCAAAAGCGAGTTTCCTTGTGTTCTCCAAAAGTGCCATTAAATGGATCACATTACTCTTGTTTATGTATCCAGGAAGTGTTGGAGACACAGAATCGGTTCTCTCCCCTGATGTGTACGTGTCTGACGACGGCGGCTACTCCTGGCTGTTGGCCCTCAAGGGCCCCCATCATTACGCTATACTGGACTCTGGTGGGCTGCTGGTGGCTGTGGAACACACCAGCGCCCCTGTCAATCAGATCAAGTGAGTTCAACGTGGACGGGTGGATGGTTTTTGATTTGTTTTCAGATCACCCCCAGGTTCAAAACCTCCCTTTGTCTAAATGCTCCCTTGCTCAAGATTTTCGACAGACGAGGGTCAGTGCTGGCACACGTACAACTTCACCAGCGACCCGTTCCACTTCAGCAGCATGGACAGCGAGCCCGGCTCCCGCTCGATGAACGTCAGCCTGTGGGGCTACAGGAACGACTTCACCAAATGGGTGGTGATCACCGTGGACTTCAGGAAGCTTTTCACCAAAGACTGTGCGTATTTGGGAGCGTAGAGGTGCCGACTCTTTGCTGCAACTGGAGATGATGAGCGTGCATGTGTTTGCGTGCAGGTACTGAAGCGGACTACACGCAGTGGCTGGCTCATTCCGCAGAATCCACTGGATCCAGTGACGGATGTGTGCTGGGCTACAAAGAGACCTTTTTACGCCTGAGGAAAGGCTCTGTCTGCTTCAACGGGAGAGATTATGCTGTCACAAAGAAACTGTCTCCCTGTCCGTGCACGCTGGATGACTATCACTGGTATGGATTTCAGCACAGTAGTTAGAGCAATGGCATCATAGCAAGAAGGTTCTGGGTTCCACTCCGGCCTTTTCTTTGTAGAGGTTACATGTTTCTCGCTTGTGTGTATCCAAACTCCACTCCCCTCAGGTGTGAGTGTGTGAGTGAATGGCATGTGTGTGTGTGTGTGTGTGTGTGTGTCCTGTGAATGGCCTGGCCCACCTCTTACGCAGTGACCATTGGGACATGTAAACGTCACGGCATGTTTTTCCTGCAGTGATTTTGGATATTACCGGCCGGAGAACCGCTCAGAGTGTGTGGAGCAGGAGGAGATGAAGAGCCGTCCTCTGGAGTTCTGCTTAAACGGGACCATGGAGCAGCTGCACACCAGTGGGTGAGGCTCCCCCGTTCAGCCCTGCGTCTGTCAAAGCTGCAGACACATGCAAAATAAATGATTAGCCATAAAGGTGGATTTTTTTTTCACCCGGGCACTGCTGAATTACACAGAACCCGTCTCTTCTTTTTTTGTGTCAAAGCTACCGAAAGATTCCAGGCGACCAGTGTGAGGGAGGTTTCCAGCCAGAGAGGAAGGAGATGGACCTGAGGAGGATCTGCATCAGTGACTTCCTTCATTCAGATTCTCTGGTCAGTTCTGCGCACACAGAAAGTTGGACCCGCAACCCAGTAAAACCCAATCATCCCAGTTATTGACATGTCTGACGCTGCCTGAAAATCAGTCCTTTCTAAAAATAAATAAATAAATAAATAAAACGTCCAATTGTTTTTTACCCCAGACTGAGACCTCACCAAATACTGCCGTCATAGTGACAGTTGTTATAGCAATCCTGCTGATGAGCGCTGTCATGGGTGTTTGGCTGGTGAAGAAATATGTCTGCGGAGGACGGTGAGTTCAATGTTACACCACCTTTGAGCACCCCCGTCTGCCGCACACGCTCATTGTTCCAACATGTATTTTTATGTTTTCCCCAGGTTCCTCGTGCACAGATACTCTGTAATGAGGGAACACGTGGAGGCAAATAAAATAGAAGGAGTCGATGATGTTGAAAGTCACTGTACAGAGACAGGAAAAGCACATTACAATGAAGACTCAGATCAGGTATCTGTTCCTTTCTTTATAATTAAACAGTTTGATCATCGCTGAACTAATTTGTGTTTTTTGGCTCCCAACAGGACCTTTTAGAATAATATTTCCATCCACTCAGAGGCTCTCTGTCTGCCCTGACATGTTGCACACACACACTCACACAGTTGTAAACATCTCCTGCTTACTTCTCTTGCTCCCCCTGGTGGCCGGAGGACTCATCAACGGCTTACGCTCCTGTCAGTTGAATCGTCCTTAGGACGTCAAAGCCGCGATCTGGGGAGGGCCACAAACTCAGCCTGGAAGAAAGCTGTTTTAAGACCTTCAAGTCTGAATATGTGCTCTGTTTTTTGTTGTCTGTTGTTTTTCTTCCATGCTGGCCTGAAAAATAGGTTGTTGGTGATATTCTGAAGTGCTATAGAAGCCCCCAAACAAGCTGTGACCTGGATATACTGGATAACACGTTTTTCTGCTAGTAATTTGTTACAGTCCTGTTTTGCACGGCAGCCGTTTTAACATCTCTTCTATGTGTTTCAGCAGTCACTAAAATTAGGCACTTTGCACCACCCCAAACCTAAGAAAAACAGTTTTTATGTTAAATTTTAACTTAGTTTTAAAAAAATGAGCAACATTTTTTTCTAAGCTATACAGTAGCTGGAAGACTGGTTAAACTTTGAATAAGTTTAAATATAACAGAGACTATTTTGTGTTTTTCAACCGCCTTCTTCTTACAAAAGCAGTAAGCATGTTATGTTAATGTTAACACATTTAAAAAAAATATATATATTTTTTTTTGTAAATTCACTCCAAATTTGATTAGTAAGCAGTACGTGGAAATACAAGTTTACAACTTCCCAAGTAACAAGCAAAGACATGGGACCCTGTTAAGTCGATATTTGCCTTTTTAGTGCTTTGGGAATTTTTGGAATAATTGTTAAACAGGTCATTAGACAGTGTCATGGTTTAAAATGCAAGGTACTTTTGTATGTGGAGCAATGTCACACATCCTGTGTGTCCTCCCTGTGTGTGTGTGTGTGGTGAAAGTGAAAGACTTGAATTATTGCCAAAGCACTTTTCATAACTTTAGAGGTGACGTAATCAGTCTTAGTCCCGTTGTACAAATATGAACACAATGCTCACCCAAACTTTTTACTTGAAGTTTCACCTGTAGTAACATCAGAATAGACCAGAAGACAGATATATGGTTACATGTGTGTGTGTGTGTGTGTGTGTGTGTGTCTGTGTGTGTGTTCTTGAACCAAAATACTCATTCTACTAGAAAAGTGTGGACATTTTTGGAAGTGTGGACACTTTAACTTGTCTTTACTACTTTTAAGGCCTGTTTGTGGGTTAAGACATGGTTTTAAGGTTAAGGTTAGAATTGGGTTTAGGTTAGGTTAGGGTCAGGGTTAGGCATTTAGTCATGGTGGTTAGGTAAGGTAAGGAACTAGGTAATAAACTAAAGTCCTTATAAAGATAGAAGTACAAGAAGAATGTATGTGTGTGTGTGTTAGAGAAAGAGAGGAGCGAAGGGTGCGTGATATGGCTTGGTTTAACAGTCTTATGTAGATGCAGACATAATCATCCAGATACTCTAATGTCTGAGAGATAAAACTGACTTTGTTGGTAAAAAAAATTGTTCCAAAATCTTGTTAAAGCTAATAAAACATTATATACTTAGTCTAAATACTTACCATAAAACATAAAATTAACATCTTTTAATCATCGCCAACGTTCCTGCAGAATTAACAGTATAACATCCCAGCAAATAAGCTATTGTAATAAGATGGCCTAAAATAGAGGCATATTCTCAAGAACTGTTGGGTGGACTTTGTGACATCTGAAAGCAACTTGCTTTTTGCATCTGTATTTACACAACTGTACAAACCAACCCACATATTTACTACTCAATGGAAATATACTTTGCACTGTATTGACAGATCTGTGAAAGAAGAAATTGCAAGTGTGCCTCATTCAGTCGGATTTTCTTTACTGTTTGCTAGAATATCAGAGATGAGTACAATATATCTGAATTAAATAACTCTATACGTCATTTTGCATCTTGTGACTATAGTAGCACTTCCTCATTTATATGTAATCTGTGTTTGGATTTGTTCATGGATCATAGTAATGTAATAGTAACAAAAGTTCAAAACTTTACGAAAGTAAAGTTAACAATACATAAAAAAAATATTTATGTACACAAAAGAGAAAGAAATTGACCGTCATATAAGGCCAGTACTGTTGGTCTAACAGTAGGGGGCGTGCTATATGTCTGCGTTTCCGGAAGACGTTGGTCACGATCGTTGGTTTGAATCTGTAGTTCAGTTAGCTTAGCTGCATACCTGTCACAGCCACCTAGTTTGAGAAGTTCCGCAACCTACTGAAATATATTTAAATTACGGTGATCTAGTTAGGAGGCAACAGTGCATGCCAAGCAATGCTGCTGCGTCCGCGCAATGTTAGTTCGTCCCCGTGAGTTATTAACGAAGGTGTTCTTCTGGATCTAGCTAAGTTAGCCAGTGTTGGCGTGGCTTTCGTGTTAGTTAACACGGGGTCGCTACGATGGGAATATCATCCTGAGTCAACGTTTCCCAGGTGTTACATTTCACACGCCAGTGTTTAGGTAAGGTATGGCTTTTGCTTCAGCATTTTTAAAATAAAACGTTCATATATGTGACCAGCGCGCGTTAGCAACATTAGCAACCAAGGTTAGCTTTGTTATATGACGGCCAACAGAAAGTAATGGAGGCGAGGAACGACTCCTATCAATCCAGTTTTCTGATGTTAGCTCATTTTGGCACTGTCTCATGGTTAGGCCACATACACTTGACTATGCTCAATACGTGCGAGTTTAAGGTTGCCTATATGTGATGAGTGGATGCCTTTGATTATTTCTTGAACTGTTGCGTTATAATGCTTCCAGACTGAGGACTATTACTATGAGCTCTCTATCAGCCGAGCCTCCATCAAGCTCTTCATGCAGGACACTTCCAGGAGAGGGAAACCAGGTACATTTCTAACAGTATTTAAATAAATAAATAAATAAAATAAAAATAATAATAATAATTCATCCAGTATCCCGCTATATTAGTATTAATATATACATTATTGTATGGTTCTGACTGTTCTGTGTCTCTGACAGGTGCAGCCAAAAGCCCCTCTCCTGCAGATTCTACGTGTTGCAGGAGCCCAGGAAGAAGTTTTCACGTTGAAAGAGGTAAGTTATGAGATGAAATGTCGGGAATGCTATTTTGCAGGCTGTTAAACTTGTTCGAAAACCAACCAAACACCACGGGTCTCACGTAATGTCTCCTGTGTGTCCTGTTTAGGTTATGCACTACTTGGGTCAGTACATCATGGGAAGACAACTGTATGATAAACAGAGGCAACATATAGTTCACTGCCAGGATGACCCCCTAGGAGAACTGCTGGAGGTGGAGAGCTTTTCTGTCAAAAACCCAAGGTATTCAACTACAACCAAAATGCTCAACGCAACAAATGGGAGACAAATGGAAGTTTTTCCTGTTTGAAAATAAATGAGTCCATCTTAATGTATGTATTCTGTTTCACAGCCCGGTGTACGAAATGCTGAAGAAGTACTTAGTTGTGCTTGACTGTGCTGGTAAGTGTCAGTGTTGCAATGGTGTTGTCATTAGTTATTTGAAACTGTTTTTTCATATTACTGAAAATTCAATTGTCATTTTTTTTCCTCTTCCCTTTTTGTTTGACTTTGATATTTTCTTTACCAACCTTAAAAGGAGAATTTCAGAAGCAGCTCCTTGGAAATATGTTATTCCTTCACTTTATTCTTTGTATTTGTAGTTTCTGCATTTTTTGGGGAAGCAGGAATCCTTCTTTTACGACATACCAGAAGCCCTTAAAAGACTAAATACTGCTAAAATGTAAACGGTCAGGGTTTGTTTTTTGTGTTACTGTGTCTTATCTGAAATGCAGACGCTGCAGAGAATCTTTCTGTGGGCCGTGAATGTGTTGAGGGCGGAGTGGAGGATCGTGGTCAGGTAAAACTTAGCATGGTGCTCAGGAGAAACAGAGACCCCAGCTTTCCTTGCTTCACTACACACAATACAAACAAACGCGACACAGCCAAGGCTGATTAAAGAACTCTGGTTCAGTTTGGACATTAAAATTGTAGCAAATTGTTAAAAAACAAAAGCCAAATCAGTTGAGTTCAAAGGGGAACTGATTCAGAGTGGTGCCATGAAGTGATGCCTCTCTGCTGGTGTGTAGTGGGGAGGGAAGGAAACGTCTGCTGTCTCCGTTGGTGTGCATTTGTACAGAGTGGCACCGTCTCTGTACAGCTCCATCCGTGGTTTGGTCTGGTGGCGCTTTAATCCACCAGCGCCGTCCAGTGGATGGAGAGGCAGAGTCTCTTTCTCTGTCTTTGTCAGAGGTCTCTTCTCTGCTTCGAACCAAAGGAACCCAGCTCCTGTTCAAATCACAGCCCTCAGTCCCCCTGACCTGTTTCACCCACCCTTGTGTTCCAACACCCTTCCCCTCCACCCTTTCCAACAGCTGCAGGCTGCCGTTGTGTGCACGACTTTTTTGAGCTACAAACCTACGTTAAATTAGGACGTCATCACACTTGAATAATATTTTCTTCCAGAGTTCATGAACAGTGGGAGGTTTAATCTTTCTTTCTGCTCTGTTTGTCTTTCTGTGTGGAAAATATCATTTCAGATTGAATTTCTTAGAGCTGTAATTCTTTGATCTCTACCAATTTAACCTGTATAACTGCCTAAATCCACAAGTCACTTTAGAATAAGTCATCACTGACCACATGTTTCTGTGCACGTGCTACGTGCTCTCATTTTTAAATTCTTTGGCTCTGTTTAATTAGAACACTGGCTTTCTTGGCTTCAGTAGTTTCTCTCTGTCTGTTTTATTGTTATCCTTCTCACACGCTCACATTGTCAGATTATCTCTTAAACATCCTTCCCACTGGTCCTTACCCAATTTGCCCAGCCCCCTGTTCCCCGTACCACCAACCAACACCCAGAGGTCGGTTTGAAGAGGAGCTGTGGGTCCTCCAAGTACTCAGTCCTGGAGCTGCATTCTAATTGTTGCCTTTTCCCCTTCTCTAGATGTGTAGAGCTGTGGTGAAAGCAGGGCAGACCGTCATTGATGGCTCTCTCCTGCAGACCCCCTCTCAGAGACGACCGCGGGAGCCAGATGACGGTAAATTTCAGGTTTTAAAGTCCGCGTTTTAAACGACATCCACCTGCGACACCCGATGGCCGATGTTAAGTGTTCAATGCTTCTCCAGACTCTCTTGACGGCCTGCCACGTTCAGCTTGCAAACGGCCTAAACTGGAAGTGTCTTTGGATGAGTGGGACCTCTCAGGCCTGCCCTGGTGGTTTCTGGGTAATCTTCGTAGTAACTACAGCCGCAAGAGCAACGGTTCCACCGACATTCACACAAACCAAGTAAGAAACATCACATGCTCGAAGCTTCTCAGTAACAATTATTCACTTCTTCATCTCCACTTTTTATATTTTTAGAACTTCTATTTTTTTTTTTTTATATGGCATAAAATAAAAGCAAATCAATGCTGGTCTGACTGATGTGTCAGCTGTCTCCTGCACAGGCGGAGGACACAGCTATCGTGTCGGACACCACCGACGACCTTTGGTTCTTGACTGAAGGTGAGAGTGAACAGGTAAGTGTGGAGATGAAAGAAGCTACGCTGGAAGAAGGGAGTGGCGGTGAAGGAGAGGCTTGTCCCGAGGAGGAAGATGGAGCAGGGAAGGAAGAGAAAGGAGATAAGGAGGTGTGTGTGTGTGCAGTTAAACCAGTCTTGAAGCTGGAATAATGTGGTCACACTGCTTTGACCTGCTTATCCTGATTGTTTTACGTATCAATTAAGATGCAGGAGGAGCCTGATGAAGACTCGCAGTGTCTGAGCGATGACACCGACATAGAGATCTCCACACAGGTTTGTTGCTTCTCTTTATGTGTTAGATTCCACTTCTGTGTTTGACTTTGTACCGTATCTGGTCTCTCAGGATGCATGGCAGTGCACAGAGTGCAGGAAGTATAACACGCCTCTTCGGCGGTACTGCATCCGCTGCTGGGCTCTTCAGAAGAACTGGTACAAAGACGTCCCTCGACTCGCCCACTCCCTTTCTGTTCCCGATATCCCAGCGTGCAGTTCTCTCACCACCCACGATGACGAAGATGACAGCGATGGCGGCATTGATGTCCCAGACTGCACCCGGACCGTGTCCGACCCCGTGATCTTGCCTTCTCATTCCACAGCCGACCGGCCGTTGCCCACCGCGCTAACAGGAAAAGGCAAGGCTCCGTGGTCTTCTAGCTTCCACAAAGACGAGGCGGTCTCAGAAGGGGATAGTCAGGAAAGTCTGGGCATGGAAGTTGAAGAGGTCAGGCCCGAGGCCCTGCTGGAGCCCTGCAAGCTCTGCCGCGTGCGCCCAAGAAATGGAAATATTATACACGGACGAACAGCTCACCTGCTAACCTGCTTTCCTTGCGCAAGGAGGCTGCACAAGTTCCACGCTCCTTGTCCAGGATGTGGGAAGATCATTCAGAAAGTTATTAAGATATTCATCCTTTAAAAAATCCGCTCGCTCATACACACACACACACACACACACACTCTTGCTCGTACACACTCGTCAAGCATTGGAAATTTAAAAATTTCATGTTTTCAATCTTAGAGTTGCATGCACTTTGGTACATATTCTCCTGTGTCCACAGACAACATGCACCTTAACACGTGCACAGATCCGCTGGGTGGCGCTCGCTCTTAGTTGCATGTTTAATTTTGCTGCCTCTAAAGTTAGGTGAAACACAAGTTTGACGTGCTGACGTTTGGTTTGCTTGCCGCAGTTCCAAAAAAGGGATACGGACATGGACAGATATTTATTTATTTATTTGAGGATCTGGTGACTGCAGGTTAGGTGAGTTACATGCTTTGAAGACCCCCCAACCCCCCCGGCCGTGTGAATTTCCTCACTCTCGCATTGCTTTTCCTACATGTGCCATTTAAGAACACTTGCCTTAGTCCTTTTCAGTTTGTGTTGTGCCATCTTAACTAAGAATGGAAACCCCAGCGCAGGTATGTACCCACAGGAGCAGAAATCCAATTATTTTCCACCCTGTTTTCTTCTGTCTTCACCCCTTTTTTTCCTCCCATATAGATGTTGCATTTCAGAAAATAATTGATTTATGAAGATGAGCATGAAGGAAAAAGAGAAAAGCATTTTAAAGCCATGATTTTGCTAAGGGGTGCCTCACGTATGCTCCTAAACCTCTAAAAATGTGAATGTAATGTAAAATACATACATAGCTACTTAAGTTGATTCACTTAATAATCACATTTTTTTTTAATGCAGAGTTGACCTTAAGTTCAAAAATAATTTTTTTTGGGGTGTTAAATATGACTAGGTATATTGCACATGTTGATTTACTGAGCAGTAGCTGTTGCCTTTTAATCGTTTAAATCCAGTTCAGAATTCACCAACCTTACAAATGTCTGTATATCTTGAAAATAATTTATTGAAGAAATTACTTTTTGTTTTGTTACGGTGGAATGATTTTTACCTCCTAGTTCTGCAGAAATGGGCTCTTATTTGCGCGGACGACACTTCCGGAGTACTTAAATGGAGTTGAATTTGTTTAGCACGCTGCCATATATGCTGATATTTGAGTTTATTCTAGATATTATTTAGATGGCCCACTATAAGAAGGTTGGAAATTGTGCACATGGTGAAATGAGCATTGAACTCCTGGCTACTGAATGCTGAGGGAATATTAAGACTCTTACTTGTACTCAGTCTTTCTACCAGCAGGTGGGGGAATCTATACTGTCTGGAGTCCACAGAAGCTGCAGCAGTAATATATAAAGCATATGTAGGGCATGTTTCCTGTCATAGAGCCGCTGTGACATATCAATGATCATCATCTGTGGTATTCATCAGTGAGCATTGTGACCCAAACCCCCTCTGAATCCAGACCTCATTGAAAATAACCGTATTATGCTATTAATATTGTTAAAGAGTAAATTTATCTGTTGCCGTTAGTGACAGGAGGCCACAGTTCAGCTATTATAATTCTGTGTTTTTATTTGTCTGAATAAAAGTAAAAGTACCCAAATCCTTTGTATGAATTGACTAGTTTTTTTGTGCGTGTGCGTGTGTGCTGAAGACTAAGTCATTGTGCGACAGGCCAGCTGTCGTGCGTCCTCCTCTTGACTGGACTCCAGCACCTGCAGCTCTTGTGCTTACTCATTACTCTGCTTCTTCGTAGCGGCCTGCCAGACTTCCCAGTATGCTGCTGATCCAGGGCCTGTGCAGCCATGGCCGTGCTCCCCCAGGGTGTTGTTTCGCTCAGAGTGACTCAGCAGGGAATATTCTCTAATGAGTTTCCTCTTAAAGCTCATCCCCGCCAAAGCCCACGCATGCCTCCATTTAAAAAGAGCACCTGGACGGTAAGTCTGGCCTCACCTCTGGCTTTGAATCACACCTGGGGAAAATAACTGTAATACATCTGCACTCGGGTTAATATTTTCACTTGTAGATTCTGTCATTGCTATCTGGTGGCGTATAGTGATAAACCGAACCTCTTGGACCCGACTGTTAAAAAAATACGCGTTTAACGTCGACCTGAAGGTCGAGGTCAAGCCCCACCCACAGCGCAATTATAGCCGCTCCCCAGGCTTCCTGGAGAGGTTGAGTTGAGGGATTCTGATTCAAAATAATCTCTCTTTTCTGACACAGTTTTCTGGAATTTGTGGATATAATCCAAATACGGATCACAACAGATCCTGGAGCCTGGACCCAGGTCTTCACTTTGCTCCGTCAGCTGTGGTTTGTAACAAACACTGAAACAGTTTGCCTCTAAATCAAGAATGGCATACTTCTCTGTCTGCATCGTCACGGCGTAAAGTCAGAGCAATGCTCGACACCCCCAGCAACATGGCACTCGAAGCCTGGCAGCTCTAGAATGGCACAGTCCAGGGAGTGGTAGGGGATATACATGTTTCCATGGTGACAATACCTCCTTCCCAAAGTCCAGGAATAACTTCACACATTCTCTCTCTCTCTCTCTCTCTCTCTCTCTCTCTCTCTCTCTCTCTCTCTCTCTCTCTCTCTCTCTCTCTCTCTCTCTCTCTCTCTCTCTCTCTCTCTCTCTCTATCCCCTGTGGCGTAGGCAACACTTCCTGGTGGGAAAATAGTTAGGGTGGAAGCTTCATGTTGAACTCTGCTCCTTTATTTTGGTCTGGATTTCTAATTTTATGGATGATTCAGCATTTAGTCCCTTCCTGTATTTCAGCATTTCAACAAATACGTGTGTGTGTGTGTGTGTGTGTGTCTGTCTGTCTGTCAAGCCTCAGCCCTTCTATCACTGTTATTGCTTTCTCTGGATTGAATTTATGAATATCAACTTAATCTGTGTCGGAATCTTGTCTTTTCCATGTTTACAGACACACACACTTTTCTTTCTGTTGTGTCTGAATATTTGGTCACTCCAGAAACAAGGCAGCTAAATTTGTCCCCCGGTGAAATGCGAGAAGGTCAGAAGAGCTGGAGAAAAACAAAGATCTGAATGCGATAAAAAAAGAAAAAAACTTTCCAAGTAGAACAAAGAGGGCGAAACAGGCTGCGACAAAGTCAGAGCTTTTAAAGCAGAGCTTTGACTTCATCCTTCCAGATATGGAAGGTGACATTGAAAAGTTATGGATGTCCGGAACTGGAACATAGTTTCCACATGGACGTCTATGGGGTGCCGAATGTAAAAGTTCAGCCGCTGTTTTTCCAGACAACATATTTGGAACATTCAGCTTACTTTACTTACATTTAGCCAATTTTTCTTTAATTTGCGACAGAAATTCATGTAAAACATAATGTTTTATATAATTGTAAAAATGTGTACACGTGTAAAATAAATCTAAATCTAAATGTTAAATCTATATCTAAATGTTAAATCTAAATCTAAATATTAAATCTAAATCTAAATGTTAAATCTAAACCTAAATGTGTGAGCTAAATGTTTCAAAAATATACAAATAGGGCTGTTTCAGCACCTTAGTCTGTATGGTCAGTGTCCACATCCCTTGTAGTAACCTCAGACGCTGTTTTCGAAACATTTTGCTCACACATTTAGATTTAACATTTAGATTTAGATTTAACATTTAGGTTGCATACATACACGTACGCATTTTTAACAATTATATAAAACATTCTGTTTTACAGGAATTTCTGTCTTAAATTAAAGTAAAATAAGCTAAATGTAAGGACAGTGAGCTAAATGTTCACAATATGTTGTGTAAAAAACAGTGGCTGAACTTTTACATTTGGCATCCCAAGGACATCCACTCGGGTCTCACAACACTCGTCACAGGATCCAGACAGGAGCCAGAGAAGCTCTTAGACCAGTTATGCTAATGATGGGTCTCACTGTGGCAACATCTAAGTATAAATTACCTCCTTATTAGCTTATATGGTTCTTGTAGGAACACTTCCAGGTTAATATCGATAAAAGTCACATAAAACTTGCATGACAACAATCCAGGCTGTGTTGCAAAGGGGCAAAAGATATTTACAGTAGATAACTGTGCTGCTGCCACAGTATGTTGGCGCAAAGTGGGTTATGTACGTAGGTATGAGCGTGGTTGTTTGTCCACGCTGGAGCCTGGCAGTGAGTGACATGCCAGCAAAGGGAAGGGCAGCGGATGGCTCG
The DNA here is from genome assembly GCA_016586285.1 of Arothron firmamentum. Lineage (NCBI taxonomy): Eukaryota > Metazoa > Chordata > Actinopteri > Tetraodontiformes > Tetraodontidae > Arothron > Arothron firmamentum. The sequence goes on along the minus strand of BJFM01002190.1, from coordinate 429 downwards.
GGGTTTCAGCCCATTCCTGTGATTTAACATGACACCACTTGCACTAAGACTGCGACAGCTGCACATGCACATGCCGGCCATTCTGTTTGTTGTAGGGGATTACTCCGCGATAAAAGCCCCAGAGGGCAGAAGCGCGGCTGGGCTACACAACTACTGTTTCCCTCCCTGGCTTGGAAAGCTTTCTCCAGGCCTCCGGGGCGCTGTGAAAACACAGGTGGGGGTACTTCATTCTGCAAAGAAATGAATGGGGGTATTCTCTGCGTGATTAGCGGGGCTGTAGTAGTGTCACATCACCTTCAGACATCAGTCAAACGGAGCTTATGTAAGCTTCGTTACTCAACAGAAATAGTGCTGGCCTCCAACTGCACTCATTCATATCATCTATCTATCTATCTATCTATCTATCTATCTATCTATCTATCTATCTAT
>BJFM01002189.1:44469-55252 GCA_016586285.1 Arothron firmamentum | reverse complement strand
GGTTGTCAGGTCCAGCACCGACCAATCAGAGGTTAATGTGTTGATGACACACAGCTGCTGGACAATGAGCCAAACCTCCACAATCACCCTAACTTGGAACAGCTGCATGAAGCTTAAGGAGCTAATCAAGGTCTATAGATCTTCAGTGGCACGACTGCTTTTATATGTATACATACATACATAACATGTATAAGCACTGTCATCTTTGCTAAGAAGTGACTGAATTTCTTTTAACCACTTGAATCAATACTGAAGTGCATCATATGGTGTTGGGCTTTGAAGACTGGGACAAAATTGGGATAAGTCTGACCGGGCCAAGCCTTCATACTTTCTCCCAGCATGCAGTGCTGAACTCTGGCTTTCAAACACCGCAAAAGTCAACTGAGACAATGTAATACTCATAATTGGTCACTTGGTGGCGCCAACAGTCGGAAACTGTTGCACCGACTGCTGTTGCATTAAACTGTACATTCTTAATGTGGTAGAATTTTAATGTAGTTTCAGTCCATTCCCCTATCTGTTCACCTATGACAAATGGTCACCAGATCCAACTAAATCTAATATTTAGATGGATTTTTTCAGTCCGCACGTATCGAGACAGACCCCCCTCCCTCCCACCCACATGGTACCTTATAGGAGGAACAATATGTGGATGGGAATGCTGCAGGAGAATATAACATCTATAGTATACACCCTGAAATGAAGGTCAGTAAATATAGATCAAAACCTCTCCTTGTTATCGTGTACAGAGACTTTAAAATCCATCAAATATTTTAAAATTTTAAAATATTAATCGGTCTAAAATTTGAGTATAGTCCTGTTGAAGAAATACAAGAATTTGAAGCAGTTTTTAATTTTTACTGCTTAAATTATATCCAGCAGACTGGATTAAAACATGTTTTTCCCAGTTGCACTCATTCAAACTGCTGCTTATATGTTTTCCTGTCATATTTTTCATCTGTGAAGCATTTTATATAATGTAGGTTCCGCTGGGCCAAATCTCATAGCTCCTAAATTACTTTAAGTAAAAGAAAATAATCTTAAATTAAGTGAAGTTTACATTTTTTGGAAATCAGGACTGTCATCTTTCTGTCATGTGATCCTAAACGTCGACACTTGTCCCTATAAATACGTTTACCAAACCCCCCTTTTCAAGAAACGACTGATGACAGGAAATGCTGATCTGACAAATTCATCACTGCTTTCTACCTCAATATTTTTAGAAAGAAGAAGCAGAGAGGGAGATGAAGAAAGCGACATTGTGATCATTCACTACACTTAGAAAACACTTTCAAAGATTATGACAGATGCTGGCATGTGATCGCCCAAATGTTTGTGCTGAAGTTGGCATTTTCACACACTCGTGCCAACAGTCATGCATATGAACCAGTTTAAAGTGTACTCTTGTATCAAAATCTTTCCTCAGGGCGGTCTGACAATGATTTATTATAATTACCTAAAAATCACGTACAGTGCGACAGCATTTAGGCATTATTATATAAAACGTTTTGGGTTTTTCTCTGTAAAATCACATGTCTAATCTACTACACTATTAACACCACAAACTTGCAAGACTTTTGGAAGTTCATTTTCTGCCAAGAATTCATTGACAGGAAGCACTGAGCAAGATATATAAGAGATACATAACATGTTAGAAGTGTTTAACCTTTTTGACCCTCAAAATTTACTTTGCCAGTAAATATGAGCTGCAGATCAAAGGAGCACATTCAAAGCAACTGATATATTGTTTTGCCTGGACTTATATGCTATTGGCATTGATGAACTTCAACCACAGTCAGCACAGAAGAAAATACATACTGCGAAAGGATCACATTTGCACATTCTCTGTTTTAAAACTGCGTTGCCTCTCATCATAGTATAGTCCCCTCCGAAGGGGTACGAGGTTAGTATTAATAATGTGGTTGTTTACATTCCATTGAATGGGCTTTAAGGATATCCTTGACATTAAAACATCATACATCATGAAAAACATGTCATTGTGCATGAGGAATATGGCTCTAAAAGGGTACTCCATGTGTGTGGAGAATACCTCAAAGTCAAAGTCAAGGTCATCTTTAATGTCAGATATCCTATACATGCACGGCAGCATAAATGAAATTGCAGTCCTCTGACCTATGGTGCAGCAAAGTAAAAAAATAATAAAACTACTATGACTAAACTAAACTGCTCTAGCTAAACAAAACAAAACAAAAAAACTATCTTAATAACTACAATTAGAAATAAAAAATATACAATTTAAACAGAGTGGGGTACATGAGCAGTATATACAGTCTATACAGTAATGAGGTATATAAACAGTATGGACAGTACTAACAGTAATTGTATATAAACAGCATGGACAGTATTAACAATGATGGGGTATATGAGCAATAACTGCAAATGAGGAGGGGTAAAGTGAATTGTGCGTTCCTGAGATGAGCGAGTGTGCGGACAGAGTCTGTGGCCCAGAGTCAGTGGTGGGGGCCGGGGGGGTGAATGGGGGTAGAGCAGGCACAGAGTTGAGCATTCTGACTGCCTGGTGGAAGAAACTGTCTTTGAGCCTGCTGGCTTTGGCCCCGAGACTCTGCAGTCTCCTCCCTGAAAGCAGCAGGCTGAAGAGACCGTGAGGTGGGTGGGGGTCACCTGCAGTCCTGATGGCTTTGCGGGTGAGGTGGGTGTGTGTCCAGTGGGGAGGGAAGAGAGACACCAATGATCTTCTCAGCTGCTCTCACAGTGCGCTGCAGGGTCTTGTTGCAGGAAATGGTGCAGGTGCCGCACCACACGGGGATGCAGCTGGTCAGGATGCTCTCAATGGTGCCCCTATAAAAGGAGGGCATGATGGGGGTCGGGGCTCTTGCTCTTCTCAGTTGCTGCAGAAAGTAGAGTCGCTGTTGGGGCTTTTTTTGGCCAGAGACGCGGTGTGGATGTTCCAGGACAGGCCTTGGGAGATGTATACACCCAAGAACTTGGCGCTGTTTACCCACTCCACTGCAGCACCGTTGATGGTTAGTGGATAATGCTGGACATGCTCTCTCCTGAAGTCATCTCCTCCAGTTCAGGTGGAGATTGTTGTCCCTGCACCACGTGGCCGGGCGACTCACCTCACTCCTGTAGATTGTCTCATTGTTACTTAGATGATTTACTTGTGTAGTTGAAGGTTTAAAAGGATGAAATGTTTCAAATTAAGGATAAGAACTATTAAAGCTAAGAGGAAGTTAATTGGAATGAAAGGTTAAGTTAATGATGTTACGTTTTCCAGGAAAGTGCATTGTCGGGCTTTTCTGCGTCACGAGGGTGCAGAGGAGAATTTTGCCATAACCGCAGATCATGAAAGAAGTTCCTGTAAACTTGATGCATGTTTTTGATTTATTGAAGCAAAAATGCTGAAAACCACGAGGGTGTCACTATACAACACGGGGCTGAAGCACACACAGCCGTATTATTCTGACCAAATGCAATAATCAATCATGATAGAGACAAATGCCTCAAGCAGCGCCAGAGGAACCTATAGAGTCTACAGTGTAGACTGACCTTTTCATCACCAAGACTACCAACACGATCAGCAGCAGCAGCAGCAGCAGCAACATGCTGCTTTGACTGGGAATGAGGGAATAATGAGCTGCTATATCATAATGGTTAAGATAATGTTGCAGCTGATTTTACAGTTGTGCAGGCTGGTGGTCGGAGCTTCAGCTGTGGTCTGGTGTTTATAAAAATACAAAAACGTGACAATTTCTCTGGCCTACACACACACACACACACACACGCACGCACGCACACACACACACACACACACACAGAAATGAGGTTTGGTTACACTACATCTTTTGATTTTTAGGAAGTGCAAACTGGAAGGAATTCAGTGTCTTTAGTTTTTTAAAAAAAAAAGGTATCTTGTGATCTTGTTCTAATCAGGCCTTTTAACCTTAGAAGTTGTGTCATAGATAAAGAACCAGCACTGGTTCCACCACAAACATCCATCTAAACACGAAATGTGGGGGAAAAGAAAATGGTTTTCTAATCGAAAGTCATGTGGCATTGCTTCCCTAAGGGCCTTCTTGTTCTTGAAGACCCATTCACAACACAACTAAGAGTTTACACATCTTTTTTTAGATGGAGTCACATAGTTTTTTTTAGGGAATCTGGTCTAACCGGGATCCTTCATCTGCAAACGTTCACCCTGCTGCCTGGCTCTAGGAAGGCAGCATGTGTTTACCCTGTAGAGCTACTACATGAAGAGAGGGATCATCTTGTGTGCAGATCCAAGAAAATAAAGGAAAAAGCTGCAGGGGAGGAGACGGAGAGAGAGAGAGAGAGAGAGAGAGAGAGAGCGAGCGAGAGAGAGTGATCTACAGTGGAACAGGAAGGAAGAACACATCTATATAAAGACAAAGAGTGGGAAGGAGCAGAGAGGCGCACTGAGGAATGCCGTCAGACGCTGAGCTGTGAGTATGAGAGTCACAGCTGGGCTCAGGATGGGAACATTGTGTCCAGATGTTTGCGGGAGTTTAGAGGTTTCTCAGTTTTTGGCAGGCCTGGGTTAGAACGTGTCATCGTTAAATGTGAAGGTGTGATCTTCTCTGCCTGCGTGTTTGACCATGCAAATGACGATCGCAAACTTTTCCCCTGTGTGTGTGTGTGTGTGTGTGTGTGTGTGTGTGTGTGTGTCAGGGGGACCATGCCACTGTTTGGAAAGAGCATGAGCGTGCAGCGCTGCCTCACCTTTGCCACGGGCCTGGTGGAGTGCCTGTGTTTTGCCGGAGCTGTGTTCGGGTGGGCTTCATTGGTCTTTGTCCTCAAGTCAGAGAACTACTTCAGCTCTCTGTGCGTCAACACAACGGATGTCAACGGAACCCAGGTCTTAGGTGAGCTCCGCCGCCTCACATCTATCCCTCCTGCGCGGCTGTGTGCCGTCCAACATCTCAAAAGCGCTTCCAGAGCTCTGGCGTGACGCGTTTTTCCCGTCTGTGTCTCAGACTGCAGCCGCCAGGACGAGCAGTTCTCTCTGGTTTTCACCATCGCCTCCTTTATGAACAACTTTATGACTCTGTTCAGTGGGTTCCTCTTTGACCACTTTGGCACCATGGTGACCCGGTTCTGTGGAGTGTGAGTACAACTTCAAAACAATCTACAAACGCTTCAAAACTTAGAGAGACGTCCAGGTTAATGAGTGTTGTTACTAAAACAGCAGGTTCCACACAAAAAAAACAGAACAGGAAAAGAAAACTGTTTAGCTGGTCATGATATAAATAGTTGTTTGAATAAATGTATTGATTTCAGGAACAGTCAAGGAAGCCAACCAAGAGTGTGTGAGGAATGTGGAGTTTAAACCAGAATTTCTGTTATTGAACTGTTTAATCTTTGTTCCCTGTGAACTTATCTGTAATTCTAAATATAGATTCTTAAAGTTTTTTTTGTTTTTTTTTAAATTACTGGCTTTATCATTTAAGAAAGATGATTACTTTAACTTCTGCTCCCTAAGGACCCTAATGATCTTTGAAGTCCAGAAGCATCATTAAAGCCATAATGTCTATTCTCCAGGGTTTTCTGTGCCGCAAACATATTTTGACTGCTAGAAGTACTGGAGGAGACCCTCTGGTTTTAAAAACCACAAAGCCGTTCTCACTGAAGGTCAGGGGCAGATCTATAGGAGGCAAAGGAGCGCTACCCTGCCCTGAGCAGAGGTACCTGCAGGACTTTTGTCTTAGAAGAAAACTGCAAAAGACAACTTACTGCAAGAGTTTCTGAAAGTACCGAAACAAACGATACTCCGTTTTAAACCTTAACTGTCAAAGTGAGCAGGATGGAGTGCACCTGCGTTCTGATGTTTTATATTCTTATGTTTAATGATTTGGTCTGGTGATGTAGCTGCAGGGAGTTAAAGTATAAAAAAAAAAAGTAGGGAATGGAAAAATAACTCAAGGAGAAAGGTCGAGAAGATTGATGAGGTGATATTTCAGATTTGGGAAGAGGACCAGAGGCAGAGAGGGGAGGTAAACTCCAGTCTGCTTCAGAACAAACAGATCTGTTCTGCTGAGGGCAGAAGAGCCCTGAGGCTTTCTGTCTGTGGCGGATGAACTAGATTTCACTATATCTGGGTTATTATCCTATAGCGTGACCACCTGTGTTGAAAAAAACATCTTTGTCTCTTTTAGTCTGAGGCAGGTTAAGAAGCAGAACCCTGAAAACAAAAAACCTGTCAGTTTAGCTCAAGTGTTGTGTGCTGTAGCCACAGGCATCTGTGCCCCGCAGCAATCACAAACGTTTTTAATCACGCTCAACTGATTCAAATTTAAGCAAAGGAGTCAGAGGTACAGAAGGCTAATATGATCACAGGAGGATAGAGGAAAGCTGAAATGCGTCTTCTCTTTAGCTGCAGATATTTAAACATTGAGAAGGTCTTCTCTATCACCTCTGACGTCTAACAGGCTTAACACACACATTCCTGCTGGCGATCCCAAATATTTCTTAATCCACAATAACATACACTAACGCTGTCCATATGTTTCAGAGGAGAGAGGGCGGACGAAACATCAATGTCAAATATTTGAGGGCTTATAGAGATGAAGAGAGAGCTAAATGGAATTACCTGTCATCTTATGGTTCACTGAACATTGTGCGTTTAGGTATGAACTAATAGAATAAGTTTTTGCTCTCTCATCAGAACTTTGTACACCACGGCGACACTGATGATGGCCTTTGGAGGCCCAGGTGAAAAGCACAACTTTGTCTCTGAAAGACAGATGCTGCAGCTGTGGGAACTCACTTCTCCTTCTCCTTCTGTTCTTCTTTTTGCATCAGCACTGTCCAACATGCTTTTCCCAGCTCTCTCCTTCATGGCAGTGGGAGGCGTCATGTTTCTCATCACCAACATGCAGGTGGGCAGAAACGCACAATTCACACGACAGCAGACACAGGAAGTTTGTACAGGTGCTATTTGGGACACACAAGCATTGTTTGCCCTACTGTCGTTGCTATGGTAACCTGGGTTATGGTAAATTTATCATTTTCTTCCAGCCACCATTTTCCTTCTCGCATGAGTTTGCTTGGTGGCTGTGCTTCACTACTGGACCGGCTAAGATACTGTGTGCTAGTGTATGTGCGTGTAAATGTGTGTGCGGTTGGGAATGTGTGCACGGGTGCTGATAAGGCAACCAACTCCTCCAGCACCAGTGATCTACCCCCATCATTTGTCTTAAAACAACAAATAAATTCTTCTCTTTCCTTTCAAGCCTGGTGATAAACACTTTCTGTCGCTGTGAAGACTCACTGCTGCATCTGTGCGACGTTCCTCTTTCCTCTTCCTGCAGGTAGGGAATCTCTTTGGCTCACGTCGCTCCACCATCATCACCCTCTACAACGGCGCCTTCGATTCTTCGTCGGCGCTCCTCCTGATCATCAAGGTGAGAAGCATTCGCCCTCCACGGGCCAAATCCGCGGTGCAGCCTGGGCGCTCACCATCTGTGCCGCCCTTTGCTTCCCCCTGCAGCTCTTATACGAGTCTGGCATCTGCCTCCGCACTTCCTTCCTCTTCCTCTCCGCCTGCAGCGTCATTCACCTGCTCAGGACTTTCTTCCTGCTGCCCAAGAAGTTCATCCCCTATCCGCTGCCCGATGACTACGCATACGGGTACGACCTCCAACAAACAGCACATCGCAGATCTCCAAGGTGTAAATGTCTCATTGTTCTTGAATCTGAGCTGTTAAAATCTGCTATTTGAACGCTATTAGTTGAGTGTGTTGCTCACGTCATTAAATGGAAATGCGCCTGACCAAAAGCTGCGGGTGTGAACGAGACCCATCAGTTGACGGCGTGCCCGCTCGCTTTCACCAGGATCACCTGTGGCCAATCTCAGACTCAGAGGTCTGAGAACAGAGCAGAGAAAAGCAGCACAGAGAACGGACTGGAGGAAACGCCACTCAACAGGAGCCTCCCTCAGACACAAGGTCTGTATGTGTGTGTGTGTGTGTGTGTGTGTGTGTGTGTGTGTGTGTGTGTGTGTGTGTGTGTGTGTGTGTCTTCAGGGGTCCAGGGGTTTAAGGTTGAAGTTAGAAGAGGGTTTAGGGTTTACGGTCGGGGTTGGAGGCTTAGCTGTGAGGAACTGTTTGGGCAAGGGCCTTCCAAAGATAGAGGTGCAGTTCTGTGCTTGATTACAGCTTGTTCAGATTACCACGTCTGAGTAAACACCAACAGTATTCCTTAAAACTGTCATCTCCCTTCTTCTGCAGTCAGAAGTTTTCGGCAGTGTTTTCTGTCCTGGTTCTTCCTCTGGCATCTGGTCTGGCTCTCGGTGATGCAGCTCAGGCATTATTTCTTCATCGGTACCCTCAACCCCATGCTGCAGCACCTGACAAAGGGAGATCCAGCACTTGGTATACACACACACACACACACACACACACACACACACACACACACACACACACACACACACACACACACACACAGAAATAAATGACTGATGTCACACTTTCTCATCTGTTCTCTGATGTTCTGGCTGAGTTGTTGACATATGTTCCTTCGTCTAAGCGCTCTGTGCATGTGTGTTTCTACAGTGAGTCGTTACACCAATGCTTTCGCCATCACGCAGCTCTGCGGCGTGCTCTGCGCTCCCTGGAACGGCCTCATCATGGACCGGCACAAGAGCAAACCTCGGGCCGCAGGTGAAGCGAGTAAAGAGGATTTTGCGCCTCTGTTTTTTAAAGTATTTTGAGCTTTTGTTTAAATTCCCCTGTAACTTCTTGCTAAAATCTGCAGTAAAAAAAACCTCTTTCGCTTGTTTTAAGATGACAGGGTGTGTGTGCGTTTGCAGGTGAGAGCGAGCAGGAAGCCGACCTGCGGGCCTCCGTGCTGTCTCTCTTCGTGACGGCGCTGCAGTGTGTGTTGTTCTCAGTGTGCGCCACCACGGCCTACCTGCCGCTCCAGTACCTCACCTTCATCCTGCAGGTGATCAACCGCTCCTTCCTCTACGGTGGCAACGCGGCCTTCATCAGCGTGGCGTGAGTATTGAATGGACACGATTTCCATCAGGGTTTGTCTTGTCAGGCCCCTGAACTAGAGACAAATGGATGTAGAGCGGCTGTATCAGCTCTCACTGATTGACTTTATTTTGTGGGTTTCCATCACTCTCTTCTCTTTGTGCCTGCAGTTTCCCATCATGCCACTTTGGGAAGCTGTATGGGATGATCCTGGCTCTGTCTGCCATCTTTTCTGTGCTCCAGTATCCCTGTTTTTCTCTGGTGAAAGGAGCTCTAAACGGAGACCCTCTATATGTGAGTAAAAATACAGCCCGCCTCTCCTTTCTCCCGTCATCATCTGCTGCGTCACCTCTCCCGTCGTGTCTGCAGGTGAACATCGGTCTGACATTGTTCAGCCTGCTCGCCTTCATCCATCCCCTCTATGTCTACCTGCACTGTCGAAAGCTGTCTTCCCAGCGAGGGGCCAGTGGCTCCTATTGAATTCTGTAAAACGGCAGTGATTTCTGCTCGTCAGCTGCACGCTGCACACAGGAATCCTTGTTGGAAAGAAACATAAAGAGCTTGTAAATGCATTTCACGCTGTCCAGCGAAGAACTGGAGCGTCTGAATGTCACAGAATCTTTATTCACCAGACCGCTGGCGCCTGGCCAGGGATAAAATGAGTGTGTCCATGAAAATTAACTGCATTTTGTCCTCAGTCTTCTGTGAAAAATCCTTAGAAAAACAAAATTTATTTCCTAACTTAGTTTACTAATCAGATTACCGTTCATACAGCTTTTACTGCCTGGTTTTCTCCTCCGGGGCTGCAATGTGTTTTATTTCAATTCCTTGTAACATTTTTATTAGTATTTTGAAGGGAGCTGGTCTGTTATTTGCCTCATCCAGATGAGAGGATGGCTATCTTCCTTTCAGCTTTGCTCACAGTAACAAGTGGAGCTCAAACACTGGGAGTGAACGGATACGCCTTCTGACTGCTTTTAATGGTCCTGTTGCCTTCAACTGTGGATTTATCATTGTGTTGTTTTTATTTGGCACCTAAAATACAACTTTACGCAACTGCACAATCACAGTACATCTAAAATCAACAGCGGAATGCACTGCAAGAAATAAGTGATGACATTTGCTTTGAGCTACAGGGCTACGGTATTTGATCTTAGGTGAAAATAAGCGGAGGACAGGAAATGTTTACTCAGTCCTGGGAGTCAAAAGTGCAAATATGAATTTGTCTTGTACTTGGATGTGTAGAGAATGCAGAGGAGATCCTCAGGTGACTTACATTTGATCTCATTCTGATGTATCACTCTGCCACCTGCTGGTTCCATTTATGCGTGCGTGCGCTCTTCAGAGGTGTTTGGTGCTGCAGAATAGACGATTCAGATGTCTCCTTTTTTGTAAAAAAGGATGTGTGTTTTTTTTCTCTTTTTACATTACATTACCAGGTTTATGTTTGAGGTTATTTCCCCCTTTTATAATGGGAAATTGTGCAAAAAGCTGCCTTGTTAAAGGTGTTACAGATGTACAGTTAAATCAGACAGAAAATCCCTCTATATTATATAAAACAAATAAAGATCTTTTTTCCTCCAGTCTCTTCATTAGTGGAGCATTAATGTGCAATTTCTTTCTCTCTCTCTCTCTCTGTCTCTCTTTTTAATTATCCATCTGATATACTGTACGTCACTCAGCAATTTTAAAATGAATCTTTTATAAAAACCTGGAGGAGGAGGATGATGGTCTGACGTCTTTCCAGAGACACACTGAGTTGCTATGCTGTTCCATAGGGGCAGAATTGGTGATGGGGTGGGGGG
>BJFM01002189.1:12277-22279 GCA_016586285.1 Arothron firmamentum | reverse complement strand
TGATCATTCAGTGGCCATCGGTTAATAAGTAAGTTTCAGCTAGTCCTGTGTGTGTGTGTGTGTGTGTGTGTGTGTGTGTGTGTGTGTGTGTGTGTTTGACTGTTGACCCCTTTTACTGTCTGCTCAAACAGATCTATCCTTTTCCCTGAGAACACCATTAAGTGGAATGCATAGTTTATGGGACCATTATTGTAGCCTAACTATTTGTAAATGCTTCACATAATCTCCAAATGCATAGTGACATTTGTGACAATTGTGCATGTTTTATGCACACAATGGATTTTGTGTAAGTAGTTAATTTACAAATCAAATTGTACATCTGCAAACTGTATCCCTACAGATTATTTTTACATATTTACAATGTTTCTGCAAATTTGCACATATTTACAGACAGTTTTGCTAGAATAATGGCCCTATACTTCATTTACTGTTTGTATCTGTATTTAATTTACAAGCACACAGTCCTTGACATGCAATGTTGTGTTTGTTGAGACCAGTCAATGTTTTCCTGTTCAGTAGTGTGATGATGCAGCTAGAGCACTGGTCAAACATTCAATTTCCCCACCACTCTGTCTTTTGTTCAGAATCTAAGTTGTTTTTGTTGCGTATTAAACAACATTGTGATTTTTCATAAATCATGTCAACCCTCACACCTACCTCCACCTATTTCTTCATCACATTATTCTTCTGCATCTTCGCCTCTTTACCTCTTTTGTTTTTCTTCCTCTTTCTTCTGTCCTTAGGTGATCCGTGGTGAGAGTCTTGACTCGCCATCTCCCTCGATCCTCCTGTCCAGTCATAAACCCAGTTACCGCTCAGAGCCCAGCAGCTTGGATGGGGCCACGGTGGTCGGAGGAGGTGTGGGGCTGCGCAGACTTGGAGGAGAAAGGGGACAGGGCCCCGGAGGCCCTGGTGGGACTCTTGCAAGTATGTCAGGGGGGATGTCAGGCTACTCTCTGTCTGGGCATTCCTACACCTCTTATCCATCCTCTCTGGTTTTGTCCACTGGTGGCTCCCATTCCTCTAGTCTACGCTCTGCACACACAGCACTCAATCCCCTTACCACGCTCCACTCAGAAGGCACGACAGACACTAGCTACAAAAGCCTAGCCAATCAGACGCCTCGGAATGGCAGCCTGTCTTATGATAGCCTGTTGACACCATCTGAAAGCCCAGAGTTTGAGTCAGCTGCTCACGAACTATCACCACAAAAGCCTCCTGCTGTGTTTCGACCCGTGGTTGTGTCACCCAGCACCCGGTTGCAGGGCTACACATCGCCCTTCCTCTCAGCTCAGATTGCCCAGCAGAGGGAAGGGCAGCTGCTCCAGGGCTCTGCCACTTTTTCCTCCCCCCACCGAGCTTATCTGCGCGCCATCAGCCCTACCCCTCCCACCTCTGGACCTCCTGAGAAACATCACCTTCTCCATCATAACCAGGACTATTCAACCCGAGCCTCCCGGAGCCACTCATCCTCATCCTCTTCCCCTGGGTTTCGCTCCTTGGAGCCCCCTGTCTCCCCCCCACCACGCAGCCTCTCCCTCAACAAATCCCAGTCTTGCACTGGTGAGGCAGGGCCTCAGCACAAACCTCGGCCAGCGGGAGGAGGCGCTGTGCTGGGGGGAGTAGGAGCTGGAGGAGCGCAACAGACTCCACAGTGAGTAGTGATGCTTTGCCAGATCTGTCAGCCTGAAACCTATCCTCCTCCACCCTTTTCTCCTAATCCTTGTCTTTTTCTGAAATTTATCTCAGCTGTCCCCTTCCTCCCTGATCTGTGTGAGTGTTTCCTCCTTTACAGTTTACAGCCAATAGCAACCTTTTGCATGTTTACTATATCATAATAGTTGAGTTTGTAAGGAGATTGGTTTGTACTGATACTGATACAAGTATTTATTGACAGCTCAATAATGGAGCATATTGCTTTATTGGTTAACATTATAACAATGAGGATACCGGGGTCAATTCATGGGACCTGACTATTCAGGTGTATATTACTGTGATTTAGATAAGGTTTACATTTATTGGTGCAAATGTTATGCTGAAACAATAATTGAAAATCCTTACCAGTGAAGTAAAACTGTGTGCTCTACTCCTTAACACAGTCTGGATTACACATTGCCCACTCCGTAGTTATTGATTTGTTATTTTCCATAAAACTGTATTGATGCAGCCCTTAGTGATGGAGTTTGTGGAATGTACGCTATGCATTTGTATTAAATACATGCCAGTGTGCATCTCTGCATGCCTATCCTTGCTGCATTTTCCTGTACCCTTTTCTCTGTCCTTTTCTTACCATATATAGTTTTTATCAAATGTCTTTCAAGACCAGTGTTTTTGAAATGTTTTGGTGTTATTTTGTTACTTGTTCATGTTGGTCCACTCACCTCCACTCCCATTGTTCTGTCTCCTCATCCCTAACCCCCCCTCCCCACCTCCCTTGCTGTCCAATCAGTGTAATCTCGCGCCCAGCCTTGGCCAATCACACTGCGTCGAAACCAGTGGGTGGGGTGAAGAAGGTGACTGGCGTCGGAGGGACCACTTATGAGATATCGGTTTGAGCAGCCGACCTCCTCCGTGGTGTATTGCGAGGAGTTTTTGGGACACCTTGGTCACTGGACTTGTACTACTTAACAGGACTAGTTAACATGAACAATCACAGGCCCCTGAAACAAAATGGCTACTCTCAACTGCAACATACTAAACACAGGGCTGTGTGGTACAGTCTTCTCGACTGGCCCTCAGATTTGATTGAAAGGGGACGATGGCTTATTTTCTGAACTGCATCATGGCTGGATACAGGCATGTCTATCAAATCTGATTCACTGCTTTACTTTGGGTACCTTAGCACACAGAATTGACCACTGTTTAATACCTAAAAAAAGATGGCCTTCATCCATTGGATGTAGATATATGTGGAGGATGGAGGACTGTTGAGAGAAACCAGTAAACATCCTCTGTCTGAATGGACCACCTGTGTGTTGAGATCAGAGTGTCTATACAGTATCAGTTTAGTTTTACAAACACATTTTTTTAAGAGCTATTGTTTTATATAAATGTATAAAATCTTGCTGAGTGATATAGGGGAAAATTGTCAGGTATAAAAGATAATTATTGATGACGGTGGCAGATTTATTGTGTGTTCTTGTTCATAACAGTGACTTGAGATGTTGCCTGGTAATATATAATGGCTGCATCAGCCAATGGCCAACTCTTGCTGGAAGTGACATCGTCCAAAGAGAATGCTGATCCTTTCTTGGACAGATGAGGTGGCAAACGATTGAGCTTAACTTTTGAAAGCCACAAAGAGTTTTGGAATCATGGTTGCAGCACAACCATGGTTCCATGATTGTGGAATGTATGCTTGTAATGATTCTGCTAGAGCCATTATGCAAATCAGTTTGTAGCTTTAAAGTCATTTTGTTTCTCCCTGTTTTTTCTTCCCTATAAGATTTTGTCGGTCTATTTTTAGCAGATGGTCAGCCAAACTGGGACAGTAAAGAAAGGGCTTATTTATTTGACTTCACAACCTTTTAATTTTGGTCACAATTTCAAACCAGTGTCTTTAGGTTGTTCTTTCCGAGAAAATTTAAACATTTGTAAAAAGATGGATCGCTAACCCAGTTTAGCACTGAATAAGAAGGGATTGGTCTGTAGTGATTTTTATGCCTTGAAAAATATTCATTTTCTTTCTTTTTTTTTTTTTTACTTGGTAGAATTAAATTTTGAAGCATATTAGATCATTGTCTTTTTAATTCAGACATGATAAGAACATCCATTTGAAGAATTTCTTTTAGGATTGGTAATTACATTAATTTATTTGCTTTAAAACAAGGCCCAAAGCCAGGTTTATGATAATGTCAGTGCTGGCTGGATGTAGCATGTTGCTTGGGTACAACACTCGGTGACATTGAACTCAAACAACCGAACAAATACTCATCTGTCCCAGGCTGTCTGCAGTGTGCATGTAATCTTCATTTGTTGTGCTGGATGCTTCACCGGTGTGCATACTTGTGAGAATACTGTCAAATGACCACCTGCTTCAAATGTGGGGGAAAAAAATGAGGCAGCATTAATGGAACAAGACATCATTGTGTGGGAATCAGGACAACCTGTGTTATTTTCCTGCTCTGGCCATCAGTAGGGGCCAGTGAACAATGTTAAACCTGTGGGTAAAATAAATATACTGTATTAGATGATCTTGCCATCGTGGGCTGTGATGAATGGACTGAGTTTCTGCAATGAGTACATAAAGACATTTCCAAAATGGCCTTATAAAGACTTTATAAAAAAAAGACATCTTCTCAGAATAAAAAAGGTCAAACCGACTAAAAGGAAAGTGTTTGGAATCTTAACTGTGCATACTTTTATTTCCTTTCAGCTCTTTGGTTTTGTTCTTGAAATATATCAAATGGGTAAACAGTGTAAATACAGGCAGTGGAAAAGCACCATGTTGACAAAAATGCAAGAAGTTTAAGACACAGTGGTTGTAATTAAGTCAACAGCCAGAAGTGGCAGCAAACTATCAAACAGTAAGCACTTGGGGAAACGCGTGTTTCTCCGATGTTAAATATTCTGTGCTTGAGAATGAATGAAGGCAAAACATCAGACATGCGTGGCCATCCTCCCTTTATTGGTTTTTCTTGCTCTCTGTAAGGTTTGTCGTGCCACTGCTGCCCTCTTGTGGTTTAGAGCCGTTTTCCTCCGCCAAGCCACGACCTTTGTTCATTTTCTTTGATTTTTGGAAGAGCTCATTAAGGTTAAACTCTCGGATGATATTCTCCTAAGAATAAAAACACTTAACATTAATGATCTATTGGTGTTTTTGTACAACAATCTAAGTATTAGTAACAGATATACCTCGTTGAATGTCCAAGATACAGCTCTCCCTTTATTGTCCACCATTGGCCGTCTCATGATCTCCTGCCCTCCTTGGAAGAGCACCAGAGAAGGCAGCTGCTTGGCCAGAGGAGAGGTACTGACCTTGTATCTGTTAGGAAAGAATTCAAATGGACTGTCAGTAATTATTTTGGTGTTAAAGTACAGAAGGACACTTTCAGAAGATGCCAAATGGGAAGAACTAACGTCTTTGAAACCTCTCCATAACGTCCGATGTCCACTTTCGCAAACTTGAGTCCAGGACAGTTGTACCTGCAGGATAGATGTGGAAGTGGGAAAAAGTCAGAAACGACATTTTATACAAACATTTTTTTGTTACCATTACTGCAGGCAAAAAAAGCCATCTTTTTAAAATGTTTAAATTCACTGTGCCCTTTTATCAGTATTAATCTGTGTATATCCAGTTTAATCTATTATTAGGTAATTCAACCAACTGAGGCCTTGCAGATTTCAGTATCCTGAGGGTCTTTGGGATCTCTTACTTGAGAGACAGATCAGCAAAGATTGGTGCAAAAGATTGGCATTCAGAGGACCAGTTGGCGTAGAATTCAACAATCCAGCTGACCCGACTGTCTCCCTGGAGCTCCTCCTGTCCATTCAAAAAGACAGATAGATTAGCCAGGGACACATCTTCAAACTGAAAAGCCTGAACATCATTTTTTGGGGTTGTTTAATGTAGGATGTAGCTCACATCAATGGTCTTGTCACTGAGGTATTTGATATACTCTGGACCCATGTAGAGAGGAGGTTGGCAAGTCATGACGAATGCTAAAGCCCAAGGGAAACAAAAGGATATTTAAGCTTAGCTACATGAATATTACATTCCAGCTGCACTGATTATTAGGAGGCATCAATACTAGGATGGTCTGTAAATAAACAAAGGTTCTTAATTTATATTTCTACTGAATATTAATTATAGTTTTTCCTATGGTGCTTTAACTGAATGTAAAAAAAAAAATAAAATCTAATATTCCTGAAAAAATCCTTACAAAATACCTGAAAAATGTATTTTATTGGACAGACTTTGATGTTGCTTGAAAAGCACAATTTTGTGATTAAGTCTTGATTGAAAAGAGACATCGAGACCACTGACCGACACACAGGGCGAGGTAAAGGATGCCGAGTCTGATGTCCAGCCTGAAGAAGAGGATGACGTTTGCCACTTTGCTGAACAGAAACACGTTGCCTATGTGCTGCTCCAGTGTGACTGCAGATGGAACAAAAGAAGAAACCATGAATGCAAAAGGGGGACAGTTTTTCCACAATGAGCAGCACACTTTCTGACTCTTCATTAATGCAGGTTTACTGCTGGGTTACACACTAGGTCACAAATACCTGTTGAGTTGAATATTAATTTAAAACACTGCGGGACACACAAACCTTGAGTCAATGTTGTACTGTGACATGTGGGTGGAGTTTACAGATTTAATCTCAGACAAAGGGCTCTCAAATTGCTCTGAAGTGTTCAGAACAAGAGCCATTTCTGGTACATTAAGTGAGGTGCACCCCAAAAAAAATTAAAAAAATAAAAATCCAGTACACAACATAATATAATTAACACTACTGCTCCTCATTTCCTTTCCACCTAAATCAATCAACAAATAACTTAGATTAAAAATGGTGATAGTTTAAAATGCGTGTTTAAGGGTACTACAGTGAATTATTTGTGAAGTTAAATAAACCCATACCTGTCCTCCCCCAATACTAACCGTTGAGATTATCAGGACAGTGTACAGTGTCAACAAATTGAATGACAGGAGTTGGTTTACAGTAAAATATTAGTGTCTTTATTGTTTGTTTGGGGTACTCACTTGCTCTCCTGTTCTTCATCATCACTATTGCGCTGAGAAACATCAGGATTTCTATTTCTCTCTGGAAGAAAAATCGAGAGATTTATATATATATAGATTAAAAAAAAAAAAAAAAAAAAAAAAATCTTAACTGTGGCCAATTTAGCACCAGTCCCGAGTTGTGAGCCAGCAGTGATCTCCATGTTCTCACCCAGTCGAAGTCGCAGGAGTTTCCGTCCTCACGGTCCGTCGCCAGGTGCTCGCACACACCGGGAGCCTTTCGTACCACCAAGAATGCGATAGTCATGAAAAACGACACTAGATAATACGGCTTTAAAATCCATTTGTAGATCTGAGGTAAATGGTACAAAAAGGCGCAGAGTGCTGTGATTAAACCCATTATGGCAGAGATGACAGTCACAGACGGCCACGACTTTGAGGAGGAGCGACAGCTGACTTTTAAGGTCGTGGCCAAGCGGACTCCATTGCGCATGCGCAAGGGATGTTTTCTGTCCCCTTCTGCTCACCGTAGTTTTGGCGGGTCCCGCGAATTATAAACACAAGAAAATGGAGCAGGACGAAGAGACACAAGAGGCCAGAGGAAGCCAAAGTGTTTCTGAAAAAGACTCAGAGCAACAGCAAACAAATGAGGTGACAGGCGAAATTTCCTCACAGGAGCCGAAGCCTGGATCCGACTGTAAGATGTCAGAGGAGAGCGAAGCTCGGGTTAATAGGTTTAAGTTGTTCGAAAAAGTTATGCAGAAGAGCCTGGAGAAGTTCATCGAACATGCCAGGTACATTTTATATAAAAATAAGTCTTTAAATATCATTCCTTAGCTATAATTGCACTTGTGTTTTCAAAATAATTATCAATGTTTATTTGCGTAAATATATTAAGATCTACAGCTAGTTTAACAACGATTCTCCAGTCACAGCTTTTATTTTTGTCATCTTTAGATCTTAAACATCTTGTTTGTGTGTAGTCTGGTTTAAAGAGACCATTGTTGTTTTAGAGAACGTCTCTCTTTTAGCTTCAACAGGTTTACTAACATGTTCCGTCCACTCTACAAGAAGAACCCTCAGAAGATAGAAAACATTCACAAGCAGTTCATCGAGGAACTAAAGAAAGCTGTACAGGTGTGCTACACAGTAATACTACACAGAATTTTTTTTTTTTTTAAAGGGTCGTTTTTATTGTTATGACCGAAAGTTCTGTTTACATAGGATGCCATCGGAAGACTGGTTGAAGAAGGGCAGTTAGAGGTCAAACTGAGCGAGCTGGACAAACTGGAACGTGCAGTCAAAGACAGCCCAAACCCTGCATGGTCAGTCAACCACATAAATCATCATTACACAGTCAACATTGTTTAGATCTATACAGTACATTCACAGTTTAAAGAGGCCCTGTAAAAAAAAAAAATAATACAACTACTTTAATATACACTGTATTTCTATTTTACAAATTACAGCTTGTAAAATACAAAAGATCATCTGTCTTGTCATTTGTTCTTGTCAGGCGACCCAGTGGGATTCCGGAGCAGGATTTTTGCAGCTTTTTGATGCCGTACTATCAGAAGCAGGAAGCCTACATGCGAGTGGAGCTGAAAAAAATTCAAGCAGAAAATGCAGCACTGGCACAGAAAGTTCAAGATGGTCGAGAGAGCATTGCCGAGACCGAGCGCCATATTTCTTCAGCTGTTGATGAGTGGAAGGTGAGGACAGTCTGCAATACAGTTGGCATGTGACACTGCTCTCAGTGTTGGAATTTTTAGATAAGAAATAACAATTTCTAAAATCAGATTAATAAAAGAGAGATTACGGTAGTTAAGATAATCACATATTAACAATTTAATTTCAGACATTTGCTGTGTCAATTCAGTAAATTTTATTCTTATTTATTTATATATGAAAGTGCAAATTGGGTAAAGTCTGTAACAGTTAAGCATAAAATCATAAAATAACAGACTACAGAATTTAAGTTCCATGTTATTAATCACTTTGGATTGTTATTATCAAGGCAAAGCTTCTGAGTACACATAGGGCCAATTCTTTTATAAAACAGCTCACTGACAGTAAAGTCTTCTGAGCTTGAACAGATGATGCTGTATGACATTAAATGTAATGAACAGTACTGGAGACATAAAGAATAATTTATTTTTTTTTTCCTAGACATCCATCACAGAGTTTGAAAGGCTGGCTTCTTCTCTTTCTCCTGCTGATATCTTTGATGTGTGACCTTCAGAGGGTGATCAGCAGATAAAACCTGTGTACATAGTCATATTTTTTCTGTTTGTCTCAAAATAAAATTGAAAGCTTGGTAGTATGGGCATGACTACCTGTGGCCTGTGTTTATTGTAGCAATATAAACATTACGGTAATGTGCGTGTGGTATTACGGTACGTAGGCCTCGAACGGAACGTCACGTCACAAAGAATTCTGCGGCCCGACAGTTTACACAAGGTGGATTCATTGGTCGGCCATGTACGCTTGAACAAATCGGCGTTTTCTTTTTATCGTTGTATACATGTATTACTTCAGATAGATATGACTGAAATGTTTTCAACTTTGTTCGGACAAAATGAAGCTCAGGGACCACCTGGCTCGTCGTCCCTGGGTTTCGGACCGAGCAAACCTCCGCCGCCCCTGCCGCAAAGTCAGGTACCCTTGGCGGCGCAGATGCCACCACAGCTCGGGGATGAAGGGCCTGCTCTACGAAAACCCGGGGCTATGAATGAACCTTTTTATCTACTGCGAGAGCTTCCCGGTATAAAATATGTCATATTTTGGGTGTTTTTAGATTGTAATATCTTTATAACCGCTCTCGAAAGGTTGCAGTACAGTTTGTAAACAATGCTAGCTAGTGCTAGCCGGTAAGCTAAGAGTTAGAGAAAAGGTTGAATTACCTTTATGTGACAACCTATAGTTTATGATGTTTGGTTTTCTGTATTGCCCATACTGATAACCAGTATTTATGGGGCTCAATTTTCAGTTATGGTGTGTTGTAATTGAAATGTCATGTAATTAAACCAGAAACGAAATCTTTGGCTAACGCCAAAGACTAGACAGTTTCGAGCACCAATGTAATTAAACTGACTTGTACTGGTATAAATGTGTCTTTTTAGTGGGAAACGAGTTAACGGGCAACACTAACCTCATCACACACTACAACTTGGAGCACGCCTACAACAAATTCTGTGGGAAGAAGGTGAAGGAGAAGCTGAGCAACTTCTTACCGGAATTACCAGGTAGATTTTATCAACAACCCTCAACCAGTAAACCTGACAGCAACAGTAACGATACATGGATGGTTGGATGTACT
>BJFM01002189.1:0-12271 GCA_016586285.1 Arothron firmamentum | reverse complement strand
CACAAAATTGGAATCTCCAGCAACATGTCTTAAACACTAATTGATATTAACACTAACATTTCAAGTTCCTATGTTGTACAGAACTATGTATTTCTAACTGTTTAGTATCGTACAGAACACAAAGCCTGTATTACCTGACCAATATTATAGTCCTCAATTATAATATACAACTATGATTCCACTGTGATGTGGCTCAGTTGTCTAGTGCGCTAGATCTAGTAATCGGCTGGACACTAATTTCCTCACTGCATCCACAAATTAATGGTATGCTAAAACAAACCTCTTTAACCAGATCCTATAAGTCCTGCACTCACTTCTTGATTTGAATGCATTCAGCTAGTATCGTTGCCACTTGGTGAAATGTCTTTCTTTTTTGTTTCTTAAATTTCGTTCTTGTGCTGTTGTGCTGCAGGTATGATCGACTGTCCAGGCACTCAGGATGGCAGTTCATTGCGTTCTCTGATCGATAAGCCTCCAGTTTGCGGGAACTCGTTCAGCCCTTTGACTGGTGCTCTGCTCACAGGCTTTCGACTACACACGGGCCCGGTACTGCTGGAAACACTACACACACTCTAAAGTTACACCTATCAGGTTCTACAATAAGTATACTAAGATACTGCTGTCACGAGATGTTTATTGTTTGTGTTTATTTAGCTCCCAGAACAGTATAGACTGATGCACATACAGCCTCCAAAGAAGAAGAGTAAACACAAGCACAAACACCATCGACCGCAGGACCCATTACCACAAGGTACCGAGTACTTAAATGATACTGGAATTTAACAGAGCTTGTTTTCAGAGTATTAACCTTAATCTTTCCCACCTTAAAGAAACTCCATCAGACACCGATCCCAAGAAGAAAAAGAAGAAGAGGGACGATGATCCTGATCGCAAGAAAAAGAAAAAAGACAAGAAGAAAAAGAAAGTAAGACAATCCATATAAAAAGGTTGTTTTTGAGCCTGACGTAGTTCCATGCAGAGATAAGAGGCCATCCAAGAACTTTGTCTACCTTAAAACTTCAAAACATTTTATTAAATTATAAATAATTAAACCTAACTGGAAGTAGTTGTGCTTCAATCTGGCTTTCTATTTTCCTGTTTCAAGTTAAGAAGCTTTAGTTCTGGAAACTAATTAATGTGCCGCCCCAGGTTATACCTGTTTAGCTCAAGCCTCACCTGGTCGTTATAACGCGTAGCTCTACACCAGATACAAGTTCAAATGCTTTCAACCAAGCGGTTGACATGATGACCCCCAATGACGGAAAACATCCCGTCAGGCAAAAATGCCACCGCTCACAAATGAAGACCCGTCCTTTTTCAACCACATGCCTTAATATATATAATGGTGTAACATTTACTTGAATAAAGCCGTGTTGTCTGTCCGTCCCCAGAACCGCCACAGCCCCGACCATCCTGGCCTCACTGGATCACAGCCCAACAGCAGCAGCAGCCTCAGATAGGATGGACGAACTGTATGGATGTACGTGTGTGAATGGGCATTTTGTAAGAGGCCAAGTGTGTATTTTACAGACACTTGTGTTATTGAGAGTATGTGAGGATGAATAAAGTTTCACGTGTGAAAGAGCAGGTACACGTCCACTGTGTAACTGTGCTGTATATAAACCCCCCTTTGTTTGTGATACCTTTTGATCACAATAGTGAAAATAAAGTTTGGTTATCTTTGCTTTTGTCTCAGCTTTATTCATAGTGTTATTTGCTCAGTTCAGAGG
The DNA here is from genome assembly GCA_016586285.1 of Arothron firmamentum. Taxonomy (NCBI): domain Eukaryota; kingdom Metazoa; phylum Chordata; class Actinopteri; order Tetraodontiformes; family Tetraodontidae; genus Arothron; species Arothron firmamentum. The sequence goes on along the minus strand of BJFM01002189.1, from coordinate 10,541 downwards.
CACAAGCAGGAGATTTTGATTAAAAGAGTACATTTATGGAGACACTCCATCACTAGAAGCACTTAAAATGAGTGGCTGTACATGATTCATTTTAGCTTTAATCATAAGATTACAGTAACTTCCACAGCAGAAGTCTGAAGGCTAATGCGGGGGGGGTGGGGGGAGTCATTTCTGGACCCTTGGTCTTCAGGCCTCTACAGCAAAAGAAAAGCTACAAAGTTAGCAAACAAAGTCAGACACGGATGAGGCCTAGATCATCAACACAGATTCTAAAAATTGATCCAAAAGATAGTGACCAAACTCTTGCTGCAGAACTGATGCCATTCTTTTGCTCCTGGGTGTCCTGAGGAAAAGTGAGATACAGTACTATCACCTAGCAACAGTCCATACACATGGCTTTTGTTTACAGAGAGGTTTATCATTCCTCACATTCGCGTCTACTTCAGCAGAGCCAAGATGGCGCCACAGGCACTGAGTCTTTAATACATCAAACTACGGCTTATGTGTAAAAACTACAAAAAAGCAGCAATAAATTCAATTTTTGATGAAATCTCGACAATGAAATGGCCTCAAAGCATATTTATGTCTTACAACAGATTATATAAATCAAAGCATAGCTGAAGTCAGAACACATCAAAGCACTTTGTCAATTTCTTTTGATCTACAGATCAAACAACCACACTGAATATGCCTATGTAAATGAAGCAAGCTGAGTACGTCACAAAACACAATAACATATATTTACACAATTTGATTGTTATATGCATCAAAGTGATCTTAAAAAGAAACAAAAAAAACTGGCAAAGGTTGGATACATGGTAAATCACCAATGTTAATTCATTTCATCTATTTTTTCAATTATCATGCTACAAAATGAAAAATCAGCGACAAATACTTCCCTTTTCAATGCTACTAAAACTATAGTATAAAAAGACACCCAAATACATATTTTATACACACATCTCTGTGCATAAAACAGTACAAAGTGATTGATAACATTCGCACACACTGTGTGTCAGTTACTTATAATTTTCCATTATATCTTTCCTATATTTACAAATAAAAATTCCAGATATGTGAGGGCAAGAAGGCATGAGGACGAAATTCTGCTCTGCCTGCATTTTGGGGATATCAGGATATCTGATGCTAACAACATTTTCCTATGTATGACGAAGATGAAACCGATGGACCATCGCATGTGTCGGAGGTAGATGTGTCTCTACAACCAGCCTAAATCTGCAGACAAAACATTGCATCTGCATCTACTAAGAAAATTCCTTATTCGCTGAATATCTACAGGCAGGACCTCTTATGTCCATTGGCTCTAAAAGACAGCTTGAATTGTTTTAGTAGTTATTTATAAATGTGTATAATTATGGTTGTAGCTCTTATTTAACGGAGTGCAGTAAAACAGCACAAATAACTAAGCCTTTCTTCATCTCTTACAAGTTTTTAAACAATACAGGTGCAACACGTATAACATTGCAAATATATTTAAGTTATTCTTTGGTGTTAGCAATGATTCTGATAAATGTTTTGATCCTATTTCAAGTACTGTGATGACTGAAACCGCCGCTGCGCCCGCAAGTGTCTGCATGTGCTTGTGAGTGAAATCTATGGCTTTAGCTTATTCTACTTATACATTATTTTAGTAATGACTTGTTTTGTGTGCCTGGTAGTACTGTTTGATTGCCGCAGCAAAGAAAATTGTGAATTTTGCTAAAACAAACATAGTTCTTTGGGCTCCAGATTAAAAATAACAATTGATGTTTTAGTCCACTAGATGGTGCTAAGTACTCACTTCTGGTGAAGTCAGCACAGCAATGGTCAAAGATGAGAATGGACAGGCAACATAATAAAAATATGGGAACTTAAAAACAAAAAGCTTAAGCTGATAAAAAGTTTTGCAGTATATAATACTGCAATATCCACCATTCTGTAGGATGATGATGTCAAGTCTGGGGTTGGATGTGATTCACACCACACACTTTAATCTACTCTGAGATGTGGCTCATGGTGATAAATCGTGCACCAGGACTGACAAAACAAACCAAAAAAAAAAAGCTAAAAACTGGTGGTGTTGCTCACGAGAACACATATGTTGTTCCTAAAGAGATTGTCAGCTCCATATGTTGATTTAAGCCTCCACGGTGGTCAAGCCGTTGCTCTGAGGTTTGTAACCGTTGGCCCCAGTGTGGTTGAGTGCCTCGATCTCTGGTCCCATGGCGTGCTTGTCACGAGCTGCCTTTTCTTTCATCAGGTTTCTGCGGTGGTAGAAGAGATAGGCTGGCAGCAGGAAACCGGACAATGAGAAGATGAGCAGGCCAAAATTGATCTGAAACATGGCACAGGTAGAAAGCACACTAGGGTAAAGCATGTCATTGTTGTATGTCAGAATTCCTGAAAAGATAATAGAATAAAATCAGACTGTTGTCAGTAATATTATTGTGGACAGTCAATGCCTAATAACATGCTAACATGCAACATTAGCAGAAGTTGCTGTCCCCACTTTTTTCTAAAACATATCCTGTGCTAAATACATCATAAAAAAAGTACTGCAGTCATGTCACAGTGACTTATTTTCTATATTCATCCTCTCATGAATATAACTCAAAAGAATCACATTTAGGAGATAAAGTGCCAAATGATATGCAAAAAGTTTAATGTGTCCTGCAGTGCTTTAAATGCATCTGCATTTTAAAATGATTTTGTGAATGATGCTGTGACCTTCAATGTAAGTCTGCATGCGTGCATGCGTGCGTGCGTGCGTGCGTGCTTGCGTGCGTGTGCACGTGCCCTCACCCAGTAAGCGTTTCCACTCAGCGGTCCCACCATGGCGATGAAGAGAGGCTGCTGCAGCAGTGCGATCACAGCGCTGATCATGGACTGGAGGCCTGTCAGTGTGCCAAAGTGGTTGGATGGATAGCTGTGGGAGACAGTTTGCATGACTAAATTTCCTCTCCTGACCCTGACTGTTACACTTTATTTCCAGAACACTCACACAGCAGCGTAAAGGCCGCCGCAGCAGGAATGGATGAAGCCTCGGACCATTGTGTGAAGGATGAACGTCAGGATCTGTAGGAGGGAAACAGACAAGAACCAACACTAATGAGCAATCCGAGTGGGAGGATCATTTCATCTTTGTTCTGTGTGTGTGTTTGTGTGTGTTCTACCTGCAGGGGGAGGTTGTCTATTAGGCAGCAAATTCCAAATGCAATCAGCAGCAGGTTGGTGAGAATGAAGGCCCGCATGGCGTTGGTCACTTTCTGGATTTTACCATCTCTTTTTGGTGCACTGACAAAGACACACAGCTGATTTAATGTTTGGTTCTTCTCCATGGAACACTAAAAACACCCACCAACCCACAAATATGAACGAATGTGACCGACACTCGGTTTACCTCTTCTCTGTGCCAGACTTGTCCTCCACATTGCACTCCTTCATCTTCCAGTCCATGATGTAGCCAATGACCGGACACGTGACCAGGCACAGCAGCTGCAGGGTGCCGAACATGGACGCGTAGAAATTCACTGAAGAGAGAAGCTGAAGGTAAGACACAAGAAAAATGGAATAATCCACACACCCTCTTTAAATGACATCACTGACCTTTCTCTTCTGCTTCGATGATCAGCTGCTCTGATGCTGCAACATAAAAACACATTTATTAGCAACAAATGGATCAACAATCACATTTATGGATTCCCTTAAAAGGCAGCTGAGGGTTCAGTGCTTACGATGCTCTTTGCCGTGGGTGACCAGAAACTCCAGCATCTTGTTCATCGCCCCCATGAAGAAGATGATTCTCAATTGGGACATTCCCATGGTAACCAGACTCCACAGGAAGATGGGAGAGAAGACAGACCGACGGAAGGGAATGGAATCTGAGAGAGCAGCAGACGTTCTTCTAGTTACGCGACTGAGAAACATCAGTGTAATATGCATTTAATACCCTGTGTCTGGAATAGAAATTTTTATTTTATTTTTACCTTAAAACAAAATAAAAAGGAGAATCTGATGACTTACTAGGTGCAGCTTCAGGTCCATCAGGAAGTTTCTCTAGGGAGTGTTGGATGTCCCCATTCTTCTGCTTCAGCCCCTCTTGGGCAGCCTTCTGCTCTGATGAGGACAGCTCCCGCATTGTGAGGATTTTGCTGTGATGAGCACAAACGCACAGATGTGTTAATCACTTTGCACTTTACGCTTTGCCCACACAAACGCCAAGAAAAGTCACCACAACGCGGATGCGCTGACCTGTAGTCCACTTCGTCGGGTGTTGGGAAGCCTTCTCTGGGCCAGTTGAGGAAACAGTTAAAAAAGACCAAGCTGGCGAGTCCGGCCCAGCCCCACATGATCGCCTGGAAGGAGAGGCCCGCGTCGTAGATCAGCTGGAGAGAGGACAGGACAGACATTCATTGAATCATTTGTGTGAGCAGTAGAAGAGTAAAATTCATATTTACACATATTTCAGAAGTTAAGTAAAGTCATTTTACCCTACCTTGACTCCAGGGAAGGTGACAGCAGAGGAGGCGTAGGAGCCAATCATCAGAGACATGACGGTGGAGCTCAGAGCGCCAAACATGTTGGGAAGCTGCGGGTAGAGACAATAAACAGGCACAAATTATAGTAGTGTTGCGTTGTTCAGTGTCTGTCAAATCCCAGAATGCAAATACACACAATTTAAGACAAATCTTCTTTCATGGATTGCAATTACTATTGATTCATCAGAGAAAAACCTTGAACCAGCAAAATATCAAGTCTGGTTTTAATGGAATGCAGTTCGTATTTATGAGCAGTAGGGGGCAGAAGACGGTTTCCTGCACCGGGCTGAACCAAACTCAGAAAGTTCTTCAGCAGTTCCTGCCTGGTCTGTGGTCTACTGCATTTCTCCCTCCCTGTGGAGCAGACTCATTAAAAATATTAGCTGTCATGCCATGAGAAACACAGAAACCAAGTCAGGACCCAGTTTGGGCCCTTAACCACCGTTCAGACCTGAAGCTAAACCACACCTGGGCACATCTATAACCCTCATGCTCCCACTTTTTAACAAGTTGTTGGAGGTAGGATTAAAAAAAATGTGGACACCGGCCCTTGATGACCTTCAGGGGGCTCGACGGCCTCCAGTCTGAGGGCACTTATGACGCACAGCAAAGGAGACAAGGTGGCAGGCACCAGGCACTGACTCGTATATTATGTTGACCTATTTACAGTAGTAAGAAGCTTAGGTCCTTAACAATGACCTATTGTGCCGCCAACGCACCCAGTGTCCTTTGATTAGAGTTTTAAATGGGTCAGTTGTGATTATTAAAAATCACATGTGAGGGATTTTAGGTGAGATGCATGACAAGCCCACTTTGCTCGCTCTGAGAATGGGTTTCCACACGTCTCCAGCATCACCTAATCTCCTCGCTGGGCCAGAGTTCACCACACGCTGTCCGGGTTTTATAAAAGCAATACTGCTCTTTTATACGCTTGGCTCTGCAGTCTGCAAAGAAACCGATTCAGCCTCCCAAACTGTGGTCACCAAAATAGTTATCGTGAGTTTTTGTTTAAGTAAAAAGTGACTGACTGTATGTTCATCTGTTTGATAAAGAGTCTGACTACATGTTGCATCCATCAGTTAATTCAAATCTGCTATTAGTGACACAAACGAGAACGGTCAATTTCCAGGTTTCCGCAGCCTGATGCAGGGCTTCCAAGAACTTTGTGACCCCCACATGAACATTCCTGGAGCTGCTGTTGGCTCATGAGTGCAGTGAGATGTGAAAGATTACGCCTTCACGGCTTATGTGTGAATGCAGATATACGCGTGCATGGTGGTTGGCTGGCTGTGAGATAAAGCTGCCGACCGTTAGCTATATGTTAAAGTGTGTGGCTGTGTGTGTGTGTGTGTGTGTGTGTGTGTGAGTGTGAAATGCGAGGTCACTGAAAGAGCTGACACAACAGCCGGCTTTCAGGTAAACAGGAACAAAAAATTCTTCCTCAGGATGTTGAAGAGGACGACAACACATCCTCATTGGGGCTTCTGAGAACCCAAATAGTTCACAGCTGCTCTGTAGCCCCGTGAGCACGTGCGCGCGCACCTCACTTCTCCCGCTAACATTTAAGCAAATATGCTGCAGCCATGTGAGCTGTCAACTCACTCAATTTTAGAGCTGAAGCAACAACCCAAGTGTGTCATGAAGACATGTGAGACAGAGAATCGTGTGTGTGTGTGTGTGTGTGTGTGTGTGTGTTTGGATATTTGTGCTAACAGCAGGTGTGGTTTTTCACCTCTGTGTTCTGGCATCAAACATTTATTTGGCTCCTGAGCGCATGTGGCACGCGCACCGAATGCTGACGCCACCAGAAGGAAGCAGCTACACGTGAGCGGAGACAGCAGTGACCACATTTACACATGTTCAAACATTACAGGTATATGGAAAAAGAAGGGGGCCATGTGGGAAAACCTCTCCCACTTCGGTTAAATTGTGTTTTTTTAGTAGTTGCTTCCCTCATAATTATGAACTTTGTCAACATTTTAAGAGTATTCATATGTAGCATCAGGGATATTTATTACATTATCAATGATATAAAGTCTTAATAGAACTTTGGTCTTGGGGGCACAGGAGGGCGAACTGGTGTCAAAAAGTGAAACCATTCAACTGTCCCAGTTAATAAGTTCAGCCCCTGCTGTGCTCACTCACTTGGGTGTTAGACGTCTTTGGCACAAGCTTTAATTAAGACCTTAATCGCTGGAAAGAATAGGCCAAATGGCAGCTTAATTAGGCTTTTGTTGATGTTCTGAGCATGCAGAAATCAGGGAAAACGAGTGTAAGAGGTGTGCAAGAATAAAACCGAGGAAAAAGGGCTTTCCACAGGTGCAGCAACCACCAGCAGCCTCTCTTTGACTAACTCCCAGCAGGATGTTCTAAACCACAGCTCATTATTACAACCAGATTCGCCCCTCCACTACAAATCTCCGCTGCTTATTCTCCAAAACAAAGCCTGATCCTCGCAGAGTTCTATAAAAGATGAAAGCTTTAACCCAGAGACCCGCGGGGTGAGCAGGACTTCAGCTTCAGTCACAGAATCAACAAACGCTATCATGAATTGTCCAGAACAATGAGAGACGTGACAACAAAGAAACTTCAGCAGGCATCGATGTTGTTCTCTGACAGTGTTTCAACTTGGAAAAAAAACCCCAGTCCCAGCGACGCTTCAGATCTGTAGAAACTATAATGACCGTTATCATGCTGCAGTGGAGCCGCACGAGCAGCAGGACGGACTAAGAGCTCATTCCGTGTGTTTTCTGTGCATCGGAAAGATCTGAGAGCCGAGCAGATTTTAGAAAGTGGATCAAAAACAATGCTTCTCTCTGCTGCAGGCCTGTCATCTGCTAACTGCAGCCTGGTACTACACCACTGTCCACTTGGGCTTGGGGCAAAAACTACGCCGGCAGACAGAATATGGCAAAAAACAAACAAACAAACAAGCAAAAAAAACAAAACACAAACAAGCAAACAAACTTTTCTGGCTCTTTTTTCGCAAAACAATCCAGGTTGTGTGCCCAGCCAGCCAACCAGCTGTTTGCCGGCTCTCCAGTGTTATGACTGTTTCCAGAGCAGATGGGAGGGTTTATGGAGGTCTGCAAGTGTGGAAGACACATTCTTTGGGGGGGGAACAAAGAGTGCTGGTTGCACCAAAATGGCCGTAGAACAGAAGGAATGGAATGCTTGTGGAGGCGTCATCAAATCGAAAAAGGTAGGAACAAGTTCTGTCCTGCATTGCAAGTAGGTGTGAGCTGTGTGCGTGTGTGTGAGAACGTGTGAAGGAAACGCTGGAGGTCCTTTAATGCTGCTGTTGTTCTTTTTCCGACTGAACAGACTTGGAGGTCAAAGCAGGACAAACACGGGAGCGTAATTACTCAGCAGTGTTCATGTGCGTGTGTGCACGTGTGTGATTTAAAAGCCATCAAAACAGCTCTGACATTGTCGGGCCAGAGGAAAGGACACGGGGCCTGTCTGCGTGTCCTCTGGTAGCCGGCGGTGGATTCTTGGGGTCATGTGGGCCGTGAGCTTCTGTTCGTGCCACTGTTGCATTGTGAAAGCTGTGACTGGATCAGGATGAGAGGGCTTTTAGAGGCCAGGTCAACTTTTGGGCTGAGTTCCACGAGTCACCTCTGAGCTGTATTTGTTCTATGATGGGGTACATTACCCTGCACCACCATCACCTGCTTAAATAAAAACCTCCCACAGTAAAATCCATCGGAACAACCGGACAGCCAGACGCACAAACACGACCTTCTGTGTATAAACACCCGATGACCCAAGGTTCAACAAAAAGATCAACATTTCATCAAAAATGAAGCACATCCATCGGGATTTCTGGTTAGGGGTTAAAATCTGGTGGAAAAAAATCATTTAAATCAAAATGGGATTAGATCCTCAGGGCCCGAGCCAGAAACTGTTGCGTCAATGCAACTAGCTCATTCCAGTAATAGTTCTTATTTAATCTTCCTAATGTTCAAAGCAGTTCACTCATGTTGTTTCCAGTCTTTTAAGACAAGGTCAGCCATCGGGACAGATGACGGATAGTCAATTATCTGTTAAATATTTGAATTTTTGGGGGGCTAAATTTCTGATTAAGTGATTTAAAAACTCTCCTCAAATTCCTTCTTGCACAAAAGAAAACCACAACATAAGTTGTACAATTAAAGTTTTAGAAACGTCTCCATCTGTTTTCAGGCGAACTGAACTCGCTCTCTCAAGCAGTGATGTCAGCTCTTTAGTCACACCGTCAGCACGTATGGCAACATGTGCTTTTGTCTTTTCTTTTCCACAGAGCCGGGAGAAAGCTCGGAGAAGAGGGTCGTCTGTTCACACTCGGCGTGGAACGTCCGCATCTGAACATCTGTTCCGTGTCCACCTCCACGTGTGCACAAGCGCGGGTATGTTTGCTCGCCCATACGTGTGCAGAGTCATGCAGAGTGGGGAAAAAAAGGGATTTTTCAGGGATTTTCTGCTGACTGTAGGGCAGCAGGGGAGAGGAAGATGAGAGGATGAGAACAAAGGAAGGAAGGAACAAAGGAAGGAAGCAAGGTGAGGGAAAGTGTGGCCTTTAGGGTTTGGAACAGCCGTGTGTGGGCGGGGCTTCGGGGAGGGTGTGTGTCAGCCGGAGGAGGTTATTGGCTGAAATATGATTTGGCGCTCTTCCATCTGGGGGATGTCATGCACAGCTTAGGTACACAGACACATGCACACTCACAGGGTATCAACTATAAAAGTACTTGATAATAATGGTACCAGCTGACACATCACATGCAGACACACATGCCTGTAAACAAACACAGCTCCCAGTCACGATGTTTCCTCAGCTGTGACAAACGGCCACGCCGAGAATCCTCAGCTACCAAAACTTTCCTGCCCGTTTGTTCCAGGAACACAAAACAGCTTTTGGTATTTTCTCAGCTTATCACTTATGTAACTGCAGCACAGACCTTTCTGCAGTTTCAGACCCGCGAGACAAAAAGGGGGGCGGGGGGGCGGGTCATCCGAAAGCCACCGCGTGACGAATAACCCGAAAACTGCTCCCGACAAACACCCCCCCCACGCATTTCAAAACTACGCCGATCTCACAGGAGGGGGGACAGGTGTGCTCGTCCACGTTAAAGGCTGCTTATAGCCGCAGCGCCCTGACCGGACCGCTCAACGTGGGTTAATTATAAATACCAGATACGCCGCCACAAATGAGCAGAGGTGCTCAGGGACAAATTCAGTACACGGCGTACAGCTGGGTAAACGTCTGTCAACACATGACAAGCATGGGGCCGTCACTTCCATTGGACGTGCAGTTTTGATCTTTGCTGTGACTCACCGTGAGTGAAGTGAAGGTCAGGCAGATGCCTCCAAAGCCGTTCAGGGACAGTGCCAAGAAAATGAGCGCCGACAACACTGCAATTAAAAAAGAAATCATCAGGAAATAGCATCTAACTTAAAAGCAAAATGATAACCCGCTGAAAAGAGACAAAGAAACAGAAATACAAAAACAAATAATCAATAGATCAAATCAATCAAAGTGCTTCCAAATGCTGCTAAAAGCTCATTTGATGTTCTTTCAAAGGTATATGAGACTTTGTTGCAGCGATTTATGTCTGGCTGAGAAAGGTTTTACAGGCAAAAAAAAGGGCTCAATATCATGTTTATTATTTCTTAAAATTGGGAAAATGGGTCAGCAGGACTGAAAACACTATTGTGCTTCCAGCAAACATCCCAGACGGGAGAGAGAGGGAGTGAAAGGTGTTTGATGTTAAACAAGGGCAGAGTGAGCGGCCGTGTTTGTCTTCAGCGTGTGCTTGGACTCACCATGAGGGTTGTAGGCAGAGGCGGCCATGATGACACAGGACAGGCCGAAACACAGGCTGGAAGACAAAAAGCAACCATGCTGCTGTTATTCCAGACAGCACCAGTTTAACCGGAAACTCTAAAATTTTCACACCTCGATACTTAGACGTGTGAGTAAAAGTAAAAGATGTGTATCACCGTGTACACACACACACACACACA